>CM032066.1:9279409-9503451 GCA_018831715.1 Matsumurasca onukii | reverse complement strand
TCCCACAGTACCCAAACTCAACTCAGCCTGCTATGCAATAAAACAACTAAGTTCTTTTTCGGAATTGGAAACATTAAAATTAGTATACAATTCTTATTTTCAATCCCATCTGAATTATGGTATTGTCTTTTGGGAAAACTCATCTGACTGCTATAAAGTTTTCAACATTCAAAAGCGAGCCTTAAGAATAATGAAACATTCGGCTAACTATGAATCATGTAGACACTTTCTTTCAGAATTTAAAATTTTACCTTTGTTTTCTTTGTATATTTACGAAATCATTAGACTATTTAAGAAAAACCAAAATAAGTACCTTCAAAATAATTATGTTCACAACTACGAAACTAGAAATAGCCATGCTTTTAGAGTGCCCAAACATAGACTTACAGTTTATGAAAAGGGTTCATTACCCGGCCTCAAATACTACAACATGCTGCCGGCTGAGTTGAAAGAAGTACCTTCGTACTCCCGATTTAGTCATAAGTTAAAGTTATTTTTACTGTCTTCAGTTGTTTACAATTATACAGATTTTAACAAACTATGTGCAAGTTATAAAATATTCTAAACTTTTGCCATGTCTTAACTAACCTAGTTAACAATTCACAATGTTTTAAAATTGTTTAATTTATATCTAAGTTTATATTTTTTTGATCTTAGATTGTATTTTGGGCTTTCATATTTAATTTGTATTCTGTGCTTTCATATTTAACGTGCTTATGTATATATTGTATATAACAAACTGTAATTAGTTTTGACGAAGCCTTGTTAGATGTACTATCTGTTTTTGGCCAATAAAGATATTTATTTATTTATTTATTTTACCTCCAATAAACCCTCTCAAAAAGTAAATGTTGCCATCTGAAGTCAGTGTGTGAGCTAGATCACTAGGAAGAAGCTGAAATTAATTAGCTTTTAATTACGAAACTTGACACCCAAAACAATATCAATACAATTTTAGTACACATGCATTGTGCACATGTCAATGAATAAGTTTAAAGTTAGGCTATTTCAATTATTTGTAGATATCAAAACAAAATAATTTAGTTTGTGAATTTCTATAAGCAATAGAGCTGTTCATTTCTATCAGCACGTAAAATTAAACTTCGTAAATCAAAACGGTTGCAGTATCGTCAATGTTCACGAAATTCGTACAAATTCGTTGCATATTCGGGGTTCTTTCCCAAAAATGGGATTTTCCGCTATAAAGCTATATTTTAATCCGATTTTGAATACACTTTCATTCCAGGTATTTACTATTTAGGCCAATTTGTACCAAATAACCAATTTGTATAGATATAATCACATACAATAATACAAATATAATCGTAATTAGATCATTAATACAGTTTTGGCAGCACAAACTCCAATTTTGAAAGGAAAAATGTTGCCTCCCAGAAGGGCATTTCCAGTGTATAATTCCCAATACTGTACATGGAAATAAGTACAACTCAGGACAAATTCAGTGTAAATTTTGGCCTATACTTGTTTTATTATAGGCAATTAGCTAGGATTCACGGGAGTGTGTATTTTTATAGGTATACATCGCCTTCATACATTTACACTGGTGGTACAATCATTAAGTGCTTAATTGTTGCGTCAAATTTAACTTACCTATATTTCGTTTACAGTATCTTCATCACTTTTAGATGAAGTATCTTCATTACTTTCAGATGTAAGGTCGACTAACTCTAAAATCATCCATTTGTCACTGGGCTTCAGTTGGATTTTCTTTGCTCCTCCACAGCGGATGCAAGTGGCAAAACTTGACTCATTTATAATATTGTACCATTCTTGTAACATTTTGCCACCTTTAACGGGAAAGAAATCTTCGTAACAGTTTTGTTTATAATTTTGTCCTCTAAACATTCCTTATTAGAACACTCGTGAACGTCTCTGAACGCAGGTTCGCAGCACAATAGTATTTCAATTGTATTAGAAGCTATACTGGATGTATCAAGCTCTGCGATTTGTCCTGGTAACACTTTCAAATCGTCGTACAAACTCAAAAGAATGGTGCCTCTTTCTGTACAAGCTGGGCGTGATTGGTTTTGTAGCTAGGTCTTTGACAAACTCTAAAAGGTTGGTGTTTCCTGTATTACCCGTAACTAAGTTTATAAGTCTGGTCGTTTGAATCGTTGAAACTGCAGGCTAGAATTTGGACACTGGAAACTCTCAAAACTGCACGTGTTTGTCAGCATAGTTTTGTTGTTTTGTTTTATTTTACGGTTATAGGCTTTAGCTCATTTGCTCTGTTTCCGTTTTTTCAGAATCCCAACTTACTTGTGACTTTTCCGGTTGTGTCCATATTGGCAATTTCGGAATTTCTCACCCAGTAGGATTTGGTCTTTTTCCGTTGGGTTTATTTGTTTGTCAACATCCTTTTGCCCTTTCCAAGTTCCGTTCAACTTTGCAGCAGGTAGAATTTTCCTTGGTGGGGGTGTAACCCAATCCCTTCCAGTTTTCCCTAACAGTGTTTTCAATCGGAATATTTAGTTCCACGCAGCGTAGGCAAATTACCTGCGATTTATCTTCAATAGATAAAGCTGTTGGGCAATAATCACTGTCCACATGAATAGTCTTCTTGCATTTTATGCAGTTTCCTTTCACATAATTTACATCCACGTTAGAATTTCCACATGGTCGACACTCTGATGTTAAATCAACCTGAGCTACATTAGGGCATTCTGTTTTACGGGTGTTCATACAGTTCCTACTTGCAACCATTTTAAGATGCCCTTCTAATACTATGATATGTTTGGACAAAAAAACATCATCTCTCATTGACATCACGTAATGACTCATTTTTAAATACGCTATTTTTTAGGTCTTTTATTCTGCTTATAATATGAGCACTGCCTACCGTGCAAACCCACGGTAAACTCTTTGAAGCAGGAAGTTAATATTATTGAACGTTGTTTTCTATCGACACTTTCTTTGATTTACACATCTTTATTGGAAGAACACCTTAGGAGATACTTAGCTTAGTTGTTTAATAAACTCAGCTGAGCTTGTCTTCCCAGTTTGGTCTGGAACTGCTTTCTTTGATTTAGATTGTTTGAGTTTGTGTTGTTGTTTTGTTTGCTCCTTAGAAAAGAGCAAAGTCCAGATCCACCAGGAACAGGATTGGTGTGCAGATCTTGCAATTCGACAGGTTTGATCTTCTCTGCAGGTCAGAGTTCTGAACAGATTCTTCGGGAACACTCTTTTCATTGCCATCCACAATACCTCCATTTGTAGGATCATTTGCTACGTCTTGATCTTCAATAACTAGAGCATCAATGACTTCTGGAATGAAGTCAACTTCAGAGAACTTGTCTAGATTGTAGGTGAATCCCTGCTGTTCTAAATCCCGAAACACCTTTTTCCATAGTTGCCATTTTCATGTATGCTTCATTGAAGATGCAACCATCTTGTCATACATTGAGATCTTTTAAAAACGGTTCGCTCTTAAGAATCAGTCGCACTCAAGATTGAATGCCTTTTTCAACGGAGCATAAAAGAAACATCCAGTGGTTGCAATCTATGTGATGTATGTGGGGGTTTGGATACAACCTTAATATGGGTGGCCTTGCAAAATTCGAAACTTTCCAAAGTGACACGTCTGTAATGGTTGTCCATTACTAACAACACAGGGTCTTCTGTGGTAGGCTTCACACTGTCGAAGAAACAACAGAAAAGTCGAAGCCATTCAACAAACAATTCTTCATTTGTCCAGCCATTGAATGACACCTATAAATGGCGTCAGCCGGGCCTCCTCTCTCTAAAAGAGGAGACATCCGTTTTCGAGGGAATATGAACATGGGGGACAATGATCCAGATGCACTTACAGCGCATATGACAGTGATATTCTTGCCTCTTTCCCAGCTTGTGACAATCCCACTTGCTTTTGTCCTTTTGCCGAGGATTTTACCAGGTTTTGCACACTTGAGATCCCTGTTTCATGAATGTTGTAGACTCTAGTAGCAGAAAAGTTTTTCATCATACACTTTGTTCAAGCTCGAAACAAATAGATCGACTTCATTCTTCCCTGTTAAGCATATTTTTATTTGTTTCCTTCAATTTTTCAACTCCATATTTATTTAATTTTCATTCTTGGCCGGTCGCCTCCACCATCTTCATCAGGATTATTGTTGTGTGCCTTCCATTCGTCCTCCAAGCTTTCAATAGCCCTTGGACAGTGTTAGTTTTAATTTATACAAGATGTAGGCGTTCAAGATTTTGCCACTAGCTTGGTATACGTTTCCGGATTGGTGGATAAGCGAATGTCTATGTGCTTACGTACATTCTGAAGTGACATCCCGTATACCGCGTTTATCATGAGCTTAAACAGTTCAACTTCAAATTTGTTCTGAGCTTGTTGTCGAAGCTAGTGTCACCATTAGTTTTTCAGACTTCCCCACTCCAAAGTCACGTATCACATGTTGGGGGTAGATTAGTTGGTCAGCTGGTGCTTTGCACACTTCTGGGCAAAACGGAAGGTCTCTGTGGCGGTCGTGAACAGTATGATCTCTCGGGTACTCCAGATCGACTTCAAGAACGTATCCAATCTCGTTGTCATCACTTATGCCTGGTGCTGTTTGCAGTCGATTACTCAAGTGTTCAACTTCCTCAGGGGCTAGCCAACGGAACTCTCCAGTCGGTAAACATTGCATCATAACCCAACCATACAGGCTATTAGCATCATAATACATGAGGAAAGCATCGTCATCTCGACCGTTGTCATCTCCTCGAGTGAATTTATTGTTAGCAACGGCATTACGAGTGACCACTTGAGTCAGGCCTCCTCGGATTCCTTTCTCAAAGAATAGGTATTGGTCCACTTCTTCTAATGTATCAAGTTCCACATCAGTCTTCCGTAACATAGCATCCCATGCAAAAGAAGGTAGTGTAATCCAGTGTGCGGGGTCCAATTCATAGTGTTGTAGACACATGTCGCGAAAGCTCTCGAAAACATCCGCCAATAGGAGCACATCAGTCTGCAGATATAGTTCAGCATAATCTCCAATTGTCTTGCAGTTGAACTCTTCCACACACGTTGGGCATGATTGTATTCTTCTGGTTTAATGTGTTCCTTGCGTAAGCTGTCATAAAACGCTTCAGCGGGTAGTAGTGCTTCTTCGCTCAGTACCGCAATCGATGAGACGTGTTCATAGGGGAATACACCCTTTCTTCGAACCAAGTTAAACTTGTTATCTTCGGGGAAGTATTCTCTGGTGTTGTGCAGCTTCTCAGGAGGGATAGAGACAAGTGTGGCGAGCGCTTTAGACAGGAATCTATAACTATCCACGAAACGCACGCCAACACTCTCGTGTCGACCCGCTCCAGGGTATGCAAAGCGTTTGGTGAAGGAGATGAACTTCTCTTCAGTGTTTGCGAGAACACTAACATTTCCCTCATCCACAAGTTCTCTGACGATAAAGTGAGCATCGTAATTACTCAGGTTGTGGAAGTAGACATTCATCATATCCTGCTCCTTGAATCGTAGGTTACATGATCGATGAGCTGCACCGCGGTACTGGTATGGTGCCGAGTGTTGGTGGTCACGCACTTTTCCATCCCATCTTCCTCTTGAAATGCTCTACCACAGATGTAACACGTTGTTGCTGCTTCAAAGGCTGCTCTTTCTTGTCTGTTCAGACGAGGCTTGTTTCTACGGTGAGCGTGAGAATATCACCGATAGCCTGCATGTCTCTGCGAAGGCTTTCCATAAAATGTTTGGCAGCATCTTCACCCGTGTACATGTGGAATTTTACATAACAGTCGGATCCAACTCCACCGCCAGGAGGTAGGTTGGTGAAGGTACTGTCGTACACATAGTAGGCGTAGTAGTAAGGTACATGGATGTATCGTGTAGTGATATTGTCAGAGTGAATACCTACACCATCATCATCTCTCTGGGGTGGAAGTGTGGTAGACCAATTCGTTCATTGGCCAGATCGTTGGTGGTGGTGGAATATTTGCGGAGGTAAGCGATTACCGTGAGGTCCACAAATCAGTTGTAAACGAAATAGACTGCATTCATGACATCAGATTTCACTATTTCTTTTATTTCAGATTTTTCTGATTGTACAGTTTTGGAATTAAACGTCTTGAAAAAGTTGTTCTTGAGGGCAGATTGTATCTAGACACTGCTTCATGTAGCACAGCTTTTAAACCTTCTTCTTCTTCTACTAGGCTATATGGGTGAAGGTTCTTAGCCATCAAAAGCATATTTTGTTCGTTAGTGCAACAGATTTTGGATTATTCGCCGGCCACGAAACATTACTGGCAAAACTATCAATGTTAATTGACTGGATGATTCTTTAGGCCTGACAACTTTGGGCCCCTGTGCCTTTTCAATTGTTGTTCTTTGTTGAAGTCGTTTGCTATTTTCTTATGTTTATTTTGTAGATGTCTAATCATACTTGTAGTGCTTCCAGCTATTATTTTTATAGTAGTTTTGCAATATTTGCATATTGATTTACTTCTGTCATTGTCTAATATAATTCAAAGTGCTTCCAAATCGGAGCCTTGACTTTACTAGGCCTACCGTCAATGTTAACATCCATAGGGTTATCACTTCCTTCTGTTGGTGCTGGAGTGTCCTCTACATCACTTTCACAACAATCCATTTTCAACTTATATTTAGTTAATAAATACAAATAGCAACATGAAAGTTCAAAACAATTAAGAAATGTCCGTTAACATACTTAATTTGTCTTCTACAAGGGTGGAGTGACACATTAGAGTATCCTTTATGTCTAATTCTGGGTATTCTAAGGCTGTGGTAAACATTAGATACTGTGTAACGATTCGCATGCCCGGTTGGACTTCAATTTGCATTTCGTATCCATAATCAACTTCTATTCTTTCGCTTGGGTTGAGAGCGGCGTAGAAGGACGTGGCTGATTGGACGGTTAGAGAATCTGGGACATCTATTGAAGTATTGTACTTTTTTAGGTTGAATCAAGAATACTGTGGTTTGTAACGCTAGATTGTTTCAGAAATCTGGGTTTGGGAAGGTCTTCAGGTGATATTCCTGTTGGGGTGGGATTAACTGCGGTAGTGGAGATGTTACCATGCTTGTGGCTTATCTTTGAGATATTCTTCGAACTGGAAGTAGAGATAAATAATCTATAAACTTCTTAAGGGGTTATTTTTTTTTGGGCCCCGCAGCCATCACAGAACAACCTGATTTTAATATCATCTGTAAGCAGCATGGAATTCAGGTGCTCAATTAGTGCTGAAGAAACTTCAATGGACCCTTTCTCAGCCTGATCCTCTGTCCACACGTAAAACGTGGTAATCTTTCCATCAACTGGAACAATGCTCGAATTATAGAAGCGAGAATAATAGGCTTGGACTGCCGACTTTGGCAGAGGTTGAATTTGCTGTAAATCAAAACAGAAGTTAACACTGTTATCTCCTTTGTTTCAGCAGTTTGTAGAATGCACCTGCTCTTAGTTTGTGAACGCGCTTTTGAGTCATGAGTTCAACTTTTTCTTGCGTCTGTAGCAGTTTTATTTGGTGATCAAGCTTTTGACATAAACTACACACGTCTGAAGCCGGAGATCTGAAACCTAAGTTGAATGTATTAAAAATGTCCGAAACATCGTTTTGGATACTTAAGTTGTTTGATCTGGCTGGCTATCGTTCTAGATACGGTGTTACTTATTTACACTTAAGTTATCCAAATAAATCTGTTTTGATTTCTTCTTGTTATAGTGACTTTCTTTTAAAGATTTAATAAACTCTCTTACTTTGTTCAGCATCGTAGATCCTTCCAACTTCATTGGCTTATTTTTCTTCTAAAAATTTCAAAACGTTTTTTATTTATTCCTCCTATCGGCTGCAGGCGCTTCGTTAGTATCCATATTCTTAAACTCTTCTCCCAGAGCTATGGATTTGACAGTTTCTGCTGCAGTTTCTTTAAATGGCTTCTTAGGCGGTTGCCAAGACCGCACACTTCAACTTGACCACTGTCTTCGTTGAAGCCTCCTTCCTTCAAAATTAAATTACTTCCACTAAACTTTGAAAATGGGCTGTATTGAAACAATCTTCAAGGCAAGATATTGATTCCTCCACCTCCTGCATTCTCATCAATATTCTTGCCAGGTCAGTGATGACTCGAGAAACGTAACTTGTTTGAAAAGACGCACGTCTGGTGTTATGGAACTCATTGACGTAAGTCATAATAAGTTTGTCTCTTATGACTATATCCTTGGTTTTACGAGGTTTCATTAGTCTTAAAATCTCCTCCAATAGCTGTTTACTAGCACCGGGTATTTCTGTCAGAACTGGTGCGGAATGTTCTTTCAAAGCATTTGTATTACCTTCAAGTAGGTTTAAGCTGTTTTTTTATTGATGTAAGGCTTTTGCATGTTTTAACGTGTTGTGAAAATTTTCTACGGCGGTAGAATCCTGACAGTGGACGCACTTTACTGTGTTTGACTTATCAGCTGTCTTTGCTGATCTCTTGACAGGAATCAACACACTAAAATTGTCAGAATCCTGAAATTTATCTTTCCTGATTGCACTAAACATAGCATTGCCTTTTTTCTCAAAATATCGGTAGTGGCGATTTTGGTTCTTTGTCTAATCATTTTGTCTTCAATTTGGCTTTCCCCTGTAATTGCTTTCCCTTCTTCAGTGTCTTTGTGAACATTTTCGTAGTGTTTACAACACTAATTTATTAAATTCGATGCAGTAGTTTTCTACGCAATGCTCACGCCATCTATTAGTGTTTTATGAACTAATAGCGTCTTTTTGTTGACACAGAACGGTGTCTTTAACCAAAAACTATTTACATTGTTTTTTTACTACATTAAGGACTAAACAATGTTTATAGTGTTCTGTTTGAAGCTGTTCGGCGTGTTTCACTTGTTATGCCCAATCTGCAACCGTTACATTTTCCAACGCTTCGTTCAATAATATTTGTACATATTTAATTTTGAGCTACTTCTTGCTTAGAAGGTACTTTTTAGGGGTGGAGGGCGTACCACTGTGTGGCAAGTACGTCCAGTTCGTACACCTTCTCTTTAGATTTAAAAGGTAAAACATTAAGCAGAAGTTCAGGTTTTGTTTTGAAGTTTTCGAACAAGTTTTCTTCAGCCATTCCTGAATGTCACCTTTCCGCCATGAGGTATTTGGGACCTTTTCAGCGAAACTGGTCCATAACAATAATTGACCATTCTTCCAATATATTCAAACACAATTCGAACCATTCCTTAAAAGAAGTTGCGTTCATTTCATCGCAGTCCTTAACAAACCCTAGGCTGGCAGATCTAACGTGGCATACTATCAATCTCTTGCCTTTACCAGGAGGTACCGCCAGATTCGGACGTATCTTGCCAAATGAATTTGTTGGTATGGCTTTCATTAACCCATGTTTCATCCAGGTAATAAAACCCATGTTTCATCCAGGTAATAAATGGGTGTACGGTCACCGAAGCTTCTCAAATCGTGCATAGTTCTAAGGAACTTTATGCGGGCAGCAATTGTGTCATTCCTCTCTAAAAGAAACTGCCTAACATCATTAGCTCTTCTTTATGAAAAGCCTATGTTCTTCAATAACCGTCTAGTGGAAGTTTCAGACCACTGATAATTTATTTTGGTCCTCAGTTTGTGTGTACTTTTTCAGATGACGGAAACCTCCCGGTCGTAAACCAAGCTATTGCTTTGCAGCTTCTTCAAGTGCTTTTGCAACCTTTCTGTCTTACCACCGATGCAACTCAACTGAAGATCTTTATTAGTGTTTGGATACTAATACCTGTTGACCCAAACAGCGAATAACATCGTCCTTAATTACAACAAACAACATTGATGCTTCATTGGGTTTATTTTTAACATTAAACTAGGAAATCAAAACCACTATATTAAACAATGTTTACAGTGTCAATCTGTTTAAGTGTTTCATACAATTTATGACCAACAAACTCTGTTTATATTGTTTAAAGCTTTGTCAATAATAGTTGTTATTTAATTTTGAGGAAGGCCCAGGGTATTTTTCCTAGGGCACCACTGTGTGGAAGTACAGTTGAGTTCGTGTCATACCTTCTTGGATATATAAAAGGTAAAGATTAAGCAAAACAACACTTGTATAGTTATCACAGTTTCTTCACCATTCCTAATATGTCACGTAACAGTGGTGGACCTAAAACTGGATGTTGACAAAAACAACTTGACATGCTTTATAGTCAAAGCGTATATTGAAAACCCATCCTAGCCTTGACAAGAATTGCGCGTTTTCTTTTTTCATCTTGCCAGTTTTAACAGGAACTTGGCAGTTCATAGCAAGTTCTTGACCATTTACGTAGAGGTACCGTCCCAGATTAGGATTTCTGTAAGATGAATTATGTTGGAATGGCTGGATCCGAAAGTGAGGCTTGTAACGGTCCACCCGGAGCTTAAACTTGCATAGTTCTAAGGAACTAAGCAAATATGTCACTTCCTTCTAAAAGAAACGTGGGAGCTAACATTTAGCTCTTATTTATGAGAAACCCCTAATAGTATTCTAAATAACCTGGTTATGAGCATTTCGCAGCCCACTGATTTATTTTGGTCTTCTCAAGTTGTTGTAGCTTTTGAAGGAGGAAACCTGAGTCGTAAAAGATATTAATGACCTGTCATCACATCTGACTCCTCCAGATCTATCTAACAAAATTCATCAGACAACATTCTTTTACAACCAACACTTTTGCACTCTAATCTGCCAATCCCGCTATGCCTGTCAGAGAGTTGAGAAAAAGGCCCAGTTTCTTGACTTGTAGATGCATTTGCCTCACAGTTTATTCTAATCAGTTCTGTCACTTATTTCAATACAAATGTCAATTGTCCAGTCGTTTTTAAAGTTTCTTGTTTGGACTGTTTACCACTAGATGTAGAAAGAAGGTGGCATATGGTTGTTCATAACGAATAAACAATAAAACTGAAAAGATATAATAACACAAAGCTACTAACACAACGATACTAAAGCTATAAAAGAATTAACTCAAAAACTGTAAACTGTTCATAAAACACTCGAAATACTGCTTTGAATTTAAAAAAATACAACACCACAAAAGGTTGATTTTGAAAGTTATATCTGAAAATGGTCCCACTAGAAAATGGCTTTCAAATAGCCGAAACATGTTGTGGATTACATACTTTAGATTGCCAATTCAGTAGTTTTATTTACAAATTATATACATATATCTGAAAGGGCTGTACAACCAGGACCCATTATTTCCAGGTAACTCTTGTGATCAATTCATACTCTATTCAGTGTTTACTTCTTCTCCACAGCACACTCACGTCTGCAACACAACATTAAAACCACTCCGGCCGTTCCCAGTCGTTATATCCCATTCCCTTTCCACTGGTCCTCTCCCAATTACGCTGTCACCTCTCCTATCCCTTTCCTCACAACCATTCCGGAAAAGCCTCCACATTTAATTTCACATTTCTGCTAATCCAGAGCAGGGTGTACTATTCTACAGCACGGACCCAGTGGAGGCACATACCCCCAGGGCGGAACCAAGCTATGCTTTGCAGCTGTGCTCCGCCCCAAGTGCTTTGCAGGCCGCTCCCAAGGGAGGGCAACCCTTCATACCACCGAGCCAACTCCCAACTGTTAAACAGATCTTTGATTTTTAGATTTGTTTGGAATACTAATACCTGTAAACCTGACCCAAACGCCTTTTGCAGCGAATAAGTATCTCGTCCTTATGTATTCTTCAACAATAAACACACATTGATCTTTGCTTAAAACCATGATTGGGTTTATTTTTACAATAACATTAAACTAGGAAATCAAAACCACTATATTAGTGGAACAATACATTCAATCTGATATTGAAGTGAACATATTAATCGTACAATTTATGACCAACAAACTCTGTTTAATATTGTTTAAAGCTTTGCTTACATACTTACATACACATACATACAAATTTAATAGTTTACATCCGATAGCCTTCTATCTAATTTTAGCACCTTAACATGGGCTTCAACTGATAAATGAAACCCAAAACCCATTTAATTTAAAACAGCTGTACTTTTCTCCTACACTAACTTGTCGTTGGAAACAGTTGAGTTCGTGTCATATTCTCTTTGGATATATAAATAGCTAAAATAAGCAAAAACAACACTTGTATAAGAAGTTATGACCACCATATAACGGCCGTAATATAGCGGTCAACGTAACAGTAACGGTGGACGTAACAAAGTATTAAAACGGATGTTGACAAAAACAACTGTTGACATGCTGTTTATTTTTTAGTCAAAGTTTATTTACGTATATTGAAATGGGTTTGTACCCGAATTTCCTAGCCTTGACTGGCGCGTTTTCCTCTTTTCTGAGGAAGATCTTGCCGTTTCTGACCCAAAGGAACTTGAAGCTCTTCTCGCGTTGGTATCTTCTCGCCATAGCGTGAAGTCTCCTTCTGGCCGGTGACAGGGATTCATTTACGTAGATCGGGCGGTCATCAGTTCTACCGGTATTGGTCCCAGTCAGTTGTTTTAGGATTTCTGTAAGATGTTATGTGGTTACTTGCATTGAGTTTAAACTGAATGTACTTATGATCCGAAAGTGAGGCTTGTTCTAAGACATTCCACCCGCTTACGAACTTGCTAGTTTTACTTGAGCAAAAAGTTATGTCAATTACTTCGCTTCTAGTTTTCGTTTCAAACGTGGGAGCGTTACCGACATTTATTATCTCTAGGTTATTTGCCATGAGATACTCACCCCTAAGGTTAGTATTGGAGCTGCCCCATCCAATTTGGTTATGAGCATTGGCGTCGCAGCCCACTAGGAGATGGCACCCTCTGCTCTGCGTCTTCTCCACAAGTTGTTGTAGCTCTTGTGAAGGAGGAGGTTCCCTGGAGTCGTATGGAAGATATGCAGAGCTAATGACCTGTCATTTCACATCCCCCTGACTCCAGCAAATTTCCACAGTGGTCATGCCCTGGAACAAAATTCCATGAGAGGCAGACACTGACATTCTTTTTTTACAACAATACAAGTTCTTGGACTTTTTGCACTATTGTAATATTATCTTACCTCTGGCATCTGCCAATCCCGCTATCTGGACCCGAGGGCGAGGTCGTAGCTGTCAGAGAGAAATTGAGAAAGACGTGCGCCGTTTAGGTTTGTACTTCTACAACCCCACAGCTGATTCTTACAATTCAAATCACCAACCAAGATGATCGCTGAGTTCAATGAAGATATTATGTCAATATCGTTTTTTAAGAGTTTCTTGTTTGGAGGTTTATAGACGGAAACTACACACAGTGAACGTCCATCATCGACTTGTAATTTGATCGCTGTAGCTTCTAGATTGGTCAGTTCTGGGTGAAATATGCTGTGATGATTTATATTCCTTTTTATGAAAATCGTAACTACACCAGATAATACAGGACCTAATCTGTCTTCTCTGTAAACGGTATATCCATTAATTTTCAAAGATTCTGTAAAAACTAGGCGAGTTTCAGAAACACAAGCTATGTCAATGTTGTGACGAACTAAAAAGGCAGAAACATGGATTTTTGTTTCTTTAAACCATTGGCATTCCAGTTAAGGATGGTTAAATTTTGAATGTCAAATAAATTAGGCTGTACCATTATTGAAGATAGAAGTGATAGTATCAATTAAAAATATTTAATTTTTGGTATAATTGATTTAAATAAATCCAGAATTATAGATTCGATGTTTTTCATGAAAGGGGTCATCATTAGGAGTTTTGACTTTAGTTGGGTCACGATTCATAGAGGAAGATCGAGGTTTGGGGAAACTTTAGGAACATTCGAGTTTGATATGTCAGCATATGAAACAAGAGGTCTGTTGCCTAATTGGCTAGTCGATGTTCCAGGACTATTTTCTGGTTTACGAGGAAGATTAGGCCAAACAGTTGGCTTTGTCTGAGAAGAATTTGCCAGTTTTGTTTTAATTCTTGATCAAACTTGCATCCTTTGAAGTTAGTAGTATGGTTTCAGCGCAATTCACGCACTTTGGGGGAACAGTTATAGCTAGAGGACAAAAGGAATAGTGGCGATTGCCATTACAGCGTACACACCTGGGGTCAAGGTTACACAAGTTTGTGGTGAGGCCATTTTCTTGTAGGAGAGTAGGCGGTAGTGGTGGTGGTAGTAGATTTACGTGATCAAGATTTAGACGCGATTTAGAATTTGTGTGTTTGAGTTGGGATGAAGTCGATGTGTTTTCGTAGCTAGGAAATTTTGAAGCAGTTTCTGAAATTTGAGAGGAGTTGGGTGGTAAATAGTCTTCTACTTGAGAGTAAACTTCTTCGGTGATTTCCCGGTATTTGACTAATTCAGGGAATTCTTGTTGTTCTGATTCTGTTAATTCAAAGTCGTTATTTGATTTGTACAGCAACTCTTCAAAAATTTGGTATCTTTGTGTTTTTTTATAAACTTCTTTAACTATGGCTAAATGTTGTCTAAGCTCAAGAACAGTAATGGATTGAGGATCGAGAGGGAGTTTTATCTTATAGGATTTTGCTAGGGACAAGGCATTATCTTTCTTAAGTGAATAAATATCAATGTCTGTTATTTTATAGTCCATTAATGTGGAAGGAGGAAAATTATATTTAATAGAGTTTCTTGTTTTAATTTGATAGGCCTATTACCTAATGTTCAATGACTTATAGAAATGGATTTATTTAACGTTTAGAAATGTTTAAAAAAACTAATAGAATTGTAATAGTTTGAAACTATAACCAGAAAAACATTGTTACACACTTATACTATTTGTTTTAAGACGAAATCACATTGTACTTGGTCATTCTTGGATAGTGTTTAACAATTTCAGTATTTTGGTATTTAAAAATGCTCCAACTTAATGGAACGAGGCTTTCATTTACCATGTAAAATAATAATACATGTAAAAGTTTTATTGTTGGTATTTAAAGAGATATTTAAGAATGTGGGGCAAATCACCTCGAAGGATTGAAACAGTCGGGTGTTTATCAGCAAATCATGAAAGCCGTCAACCACCTTGCTGACAACAGTAGAAGCCTCATTCTAAACATGAACAACAATGCAGTCGAACATTATAACTCGATTGTCGCCAAATTTATTGGTGGCAAGCGAGTTAACTTTGCTGTAAAAAGATCTTACAAGGCAAGATGTTTGGCAGCAGCTGTCTCATACAACACGGGTCAGTCTTTGTATAAGCTGCACAAAAAGATGTACAACAAGAGTCCTGGCCGTGGAGTAAAAACCTGGCAAGCCGCAAGAGTTAGAAAAACTAACATGAAAAGATTAAAAAGGAAGCTACAGCCCCCAAGAAGAAAGACAACACAAGGACAGAAGGAAAGACAAGAGAGCGCAAAGCATTACGGAGAAGCCGCCATGAAACCAGACATGCCTGAAGAAACTTATCAACGAAAATCGAAAGATTTTCTAAAGGGGCTCAAAAAGACAAACGAAGAGAGAGAAGACCTTGAGCGAGGAACAATGCTTCAAGCAGGCAGTGGAAAGTGGATGGAGGAAAGGAGGAAGTTGCTAACTCCATCGAATTTCGCCAAAGCCTGTAAGAGACGTGACACAACATCTTGTTAAAATCTTGTGAAAATCTTCTATTCAAGGATTTTGACTCTTCTTCCACTGCCTACTGAAGGGAAAATGAGCCAGTAGCGATTTGTGCCTTTGAAGATAAAACCGGTTTAAAAGTGGAAAAGTGCGAATTATTCGTTGCCGCCGAGATCCCGATCCTCGGAGCTACGCCAGATGGCCTAATTGGGCAGGACGGCCTGGTTGAAATAAAGTGTCCAGCTTCATGCAAAACTCTGGCACCAGATAAGGGAGTTTTAAGTAAAAAATTTACTTTCTGGCAAATCGACACTCAAAGACAATTGACAAGTCCAATGACTATTAATTTTGTTCCAAATTCAAGGGCAACTACACATTACCAAACGACGTTATTGCAATGTGGACTCGCTTAGGAATAAAAACAGAAAAGGTTATGAAAGAATGATGAGTTTTGGGAGCATGAAATGGTAGGAAAGCTGCGAAAGGTTTACCTCAACTGTCTGTTATCAGAATTAGTCGATCCTCGTCACACTAGGTCAATGCCTATAAGAGACCCTTCTTACATTCTCGATGCTATAAAAGTTCAAAAGAAGCTAAGGAGGCATCGAAGTAGAAGAACATCGTGAGTGACGAGGCACCGTTGGCAGAGTAACGTGTTAGGATATTCTAGTAAAGAAAGTGATGAAGTTTGTAGTAAACTGTTTATCCTCTAAAGTAAACATTATTATGTGTACGTAAATTGTAAATACAAACCGAAAACGCTATATTTTAAAGAACATGTACACATAATCAATATTGAAACTGCTAACAATCAAAATGTATAAAATACTATAGATTAATATAATGTATAAATAAAATAAACATAGTACCCTGTGAATAGATTTGTATATTGGCGAGACCGGTTTCGACTTTGAAGTCATCATCTCGGCGAGTAACAACAAACCTGATATAGATTGATATAGATTAATAATACTGTATGAACTATAAGTCAACAATTTATAAGTCTCTCTCCGGCGTAGATCCTGGTCCTGGCAGTTCCTCTGCTGGGCTAATGACTGATGAACCTCTGCTGGGCTCTGCCCCCAGTCCTGCAGGTGCGTCTTCGGTAGTCGTGCGGTGGGTAGGCTGTAACCGCTGAGGCTCTGCCTCAGGCCTGCTGCTCCGTGAGTCGTGTACCTCTCGTACCACTGACTGCGCTTCAACTGCTGATGCCGGCTGCCGCGGGCGCTGAGCACCTACGTCATAGGCTCAGCACCCCCCACTCCTCTCACACGACGATGGGCAGGGGTACCCATCGTCACATTATGACACATTTTGTTTAAGTAAAACATAGTTTTGTCATTTTGTATGAAATTTAAAGTATTGTACAATTTGCAACTATAACCTGTAGTTAAACAATTAAGTAAAATAATTAACCTTATTTTCTTTTACTCAAACTCTACTTTTTAGTAGTTAACATTTGGACTATAAACATTATTTAAAAATCGCAAATAGAAAAGGATCAAAGATTGAATTGTTGAGGGCTATTAGAGATTCAAAAGATGTGCTGTTCGGCTGTTTTTCCAAAACTTTAACCAAGCAAATGAAAAATGAAAGTGGCAAGAGATTTATAACACTATGCAAAGCTCGGCAGACGGTGTACTTGTCAACGCTGGTACACCTACATAACTATTCCATGGTATTGTCCTTCGTTACCAAGCTATGTAACCCTGTACACAGGACCTGCTTATCGGGCAAGGCATGATTTCTTTCTTCTTTGCACTGGTACACCATCCATAATAAAAATAATCACAACCTCAACTTTTTGATATTTACAATTTTACCTACCAAAGCATGTGCGTAAGAATTGTATTACAATTTTACAAGAATATGTAACTTTGTAAATACAATTTTACAATACAAGTTTACACACCGGTGGTTTTGTAAGAAATAGCCTGTAGAATAATTGTATTTTGCACCGGTAGTTACAAGTTTACAATTCATTCTTTATGCAACACCTGTATTTACAATTTATAGGAGTTTTATATAAATTCACCTGTAGAATTGTGACTTTTGTAAAATTATACTTTTATGCAATAGAGCTCAGGAAGATGGGATGATTCCCGAAACCGGTAGTGGTTGAAATAAATATTTAAAGGGTGCTTCTCAGTTTGATCAATTCTTGTACGAGTATTATTATTTAAATAGTACCGGGTGTTTCTAAAAGAACTCCTCGATTTAAAGTTGTATTAGTATACAGTATCGTTAAAATAATAGTTATTAAACATATATATTATTAAAGAGAATCGTCTCAAGTTTTTTTGATACTAATAAAAGTTCTATATGAGCACTATTTGTTGCCCTGGCCACGTCTAAACGATAATTAGTTAGTATTACAGTCAGATGATCAATGTAACGGATCCTTCAGAATACACAATGTTTTTACATGTCCCCAAAAGCAAAGTCTAGTGGAGTCAGATCTGGGCTCCTTGGTGGCCTAAGT
Organism: Matsumurasca onukii; assembly: GCA_018831715.1. NCBI lineage: Eukaryota > Metazoa > Arthropoda > Insecta > Hemiptera > Cicadellidae > Matsumurasca > Matsumurasca onukii. The sequence goes on along the minus strand of CM032066.1, from coordinate 9,485,462 downwards.
GAGCTCCTGTTAGTATTCCTAACTTGATATCCTACACCGTTTTCCTAACAGGTAGATTGGTAGACGTGGGCCAATTGCATGGCCACCAAGGAGCCCAGATCTGACTCCACTAGACTTTTTTCTTTTGGGGACATGAAAAAACATTGTGTATTCTGAGAAGATCCGTGACATTGATCATCTGAGGGAGAGGATTGTTGAAGCTGTACCATCCGTTATGCCTGATATGCTGTTGAATACCTGGGAAGAAACTAATTATCGTTAAGACGTGGCCAGGGCAACAAATGGTGCTCATATAAAACTTTATTAGGTATTAAAAAAAACTTGTGAAGATTTTCTTTAATAATATATATGTTTAGTAACTATTATTTTAACTATACTGTATACTAATAAAACTTTAAATCGAGGAGTTCTTTTAGAAACACCCGGTATTATAAATATATTTTTTTACGTTAATCAGCTATGTAATTATTTTTCTTGCTTTCTTGTAACTGGCTACAATAGATTTTGGATTAATCTGAACAATTTTGAATTACTGTATTGTATGAAACAATTCATCACGAGACTGTACTTGAAATGTGTGTGTATAACTAAAATAAAGTTACGTTTGTCATTTGTCGATGTTTTGTTGTAACCACCTTTACAAATCAAGAAGGTGCAAAGCGCACTACAAAGTCACCCGTGCAGTAACAAAGTACCACAGCCATCTCGGTGTAGGGGAGGTGTGGGCAAAGTGGCCACCCTAAGGAAAACCCATTTTTTTCACCCCTAATTTTTCATGATACCCTTTGACATTTAGTAGAGTTAGTCATGTGTCATGACAAAAAAAAGAAATATTTGATTTCCATACACACAAATTATATATTTTAATTTTAGTAAAAAATTACAAAGTGGCCACTTCAGGCCTCAAGGTAGGGCAAAGCAGACACTGCATAATTGCATGTTAGGTATACAGTATGTGAAAATAAAACTCATTAATTCTTATAAGTCAAAACACTTGTATTACATTAATAAACGTTGTTTAACAGAAATACATTGTATTAAATGTAGGTCAAACTTTATAATAACTAATATTTACACAAGTCGCAGATAAACTCATCATCTTCCTCTTCAGCCCTTGTACAAGCTTCGTGAGCCCATTTCAGGCACCCAGAACATTTGATCCATCCTTCGTTCTCCTTAGACTTCGAATAACAATCCCCGCAGAAAAGACAATCTACGTCATTAACATCACTGTCATCATCATCATCTTCGTCGTTTGTTTTGTTTTTAAACAAGGCTCGTTTCCCCTTCTTCTTAATCTTGCTCGAACTTTTCTTAGAACCCTTCTTTTTTTCAACTTCATTTTCTTTTTTTAGTTGTAATCTACGCTTTTTTCATCCTCCTTATCTTCTTTTTCCTTCTTCATTGCAATAAATGTGGCCTTGTATGGACTGGACGTTAAAACGGCTGCTGTTCCTTTCTTCCGTTTATTTTCTCTTTTGATAATATTGGCTGTTGGCGCAGGAAGAACTTTGCATGGACTTGCGGCAAATGCACTAGGCCTCTTTTTATTCGATGGGGTGTCAAAACTTAAATCCTTCTCTAAGTATCCTGCTGACGACGTGCTAGGAACAGACGGATCAAACACTGCAGCAGAAGGTTCACCGGTAGAGCTGATAGGATGATCCGCTGATTGTGGTGTTATCATCACAAAGGCAGTGTTCGGGTTTTGAGGACCACCAATGAGTCCTGTTGAGCTACTGTCATCGTTGGACTGAATTGAAGGTGGGGTTATACAAACTTGAATGTTGGTGCCCTCTTCGCCTGAAGTACGGTCTTCCTGTGGTGTAGCTATTTCTGTTGTTGAAGCAGCTGCAAAATCCAATTCAGAAAATACATTTCTGTCCATAGGGACGATTCCACATTTTCTAAAGCCTTTTATGGCGATGGCTGGTGTAGCTGCCTTCAAAAACGCCTCGCCAAGGAGTCGGGAAATCTGAAATTGCGTCACTGTTCGCCCAGGATTATTCCTTAAGAACTTGTCAATACTTTGTACAAAGTTGAAAGGTGCCATTACGCAACGTCAAGTGGTTGGATATTTTGACTACAGTGGGGTGGGATGCACACAACTGTGACATAATTGTCCCTGGCTTTTTCGATAAAATCTAAGTTGTTGGTGTGTGTTGCATGACCGTCAAGTACCAGTAGTACAGGATTGTCTTTTGTTGGTTTTGAAAATTTTAAGAAGTGGCCAAACCAAGAAGTGAAGATTTCCATTTGCAACCAGTAGGATGTCATACAAAAGCTGATCCAGGAGGTGCACCGTCTTGCGGCTCAACTTTCATTCTTCTCCTAGGAAAAACCACGAAGGGTGGTATAAATGTTCCTCCGACAGAAGCACACACTACAAAAGTAGAAAGAACCCCTCTTTCTGCAGATGTCAGTGTGCCGACTTGTCGCCGACCTTTCAGAGCGAAGACTTTAGATGACTTTGATTGAACCGTCAAAAGCCCAGTCTCATCGACATTTTACACCCTATGAGGTTGGAACACGTAATTCTTTTGGACTCCTTCTAATAGGTCAAAAAAATTTTAAACTTTTCTTTTGTTGAAAGCTTGAGCTCGAGCTGCTGAAGTGGCCTCCAGCTTTCGTAATGGAATCATAGGGTGGCGTTTTCTAAAACCCTTAACCCAATCTATCCCAGCAGCTTCTTTTTCATGGTTAAAGTTATGAGAGATGCCATTTTAACAGCTAATTTGCAAGCAAGAGCTTGTAGATCTGCCACTGTAACTCCAAAAAAACGGACTTCCATATCCAAAATATGGTTAATTATTTCTTTTTCTTGCACATCAGTAAATATGGGTCGGAACTTACCAAGCATCTTTTTTGTTTTCGTTGCATGAACATTTTTATCAAGTGCACGCCGTTTTAAAGTATTTCGAGGTACTTGAAATCTTTTAGCTGCTGTTTGCCAAGGCACGCCATCTTTTATTACTGCATCGATAGCCCTTTGCATTGACTCCGAGTCCCAGGACTGTTGATCCGTTTTTCAGTTAGGGTGGACCCCATACTATGTTTCGCGCTCAACATAGGCGTAACGAGGGGATGGGGGTTTGGGCGTTGTAACACCCCCTCCCATCGCAAAAAATTATAGTTTGAGCATTTATTTAAAATATACAGTACTTTATGAGTGATTACAGAAATAATGTTTCTTTATCGATCATTACGTTGGGGCCCACTTGATATTAATAAACTTGTATTGAGATTGAGTAGTAAACATTTATTTTGTAATCTTTCTGTGATTAAACCCAATACATTTCTGGAGCTCTGCCGTACCGAGCCCTCTAGTCCCGTAGGAATCGGTCTTAGACCCGAGCGGGCCTGAATGTATCCGTAAACGGCCGAAGTCGCGTGACCTGTCCCGACTTGAGTTGTAGTTGTCTTGTCTGTCGTCTGCCCACCAGTCTGCTGACTAATTTATGTGTTTTGGGACTTGTTAAACAAAAATATACATTTTTTTAATGAATGACGCTGGTACGCTGGTGAAATAAAATCCAATTATTTGGTATACAATTTTTACACATTTTCCAGGGGTGGCTCGGACCCCCTTTGGTTAGGGGGTAAACCCCCCTTCCGGTTGTTGAAACCCTCCCCATTTGATCATCCTGGGTACGCCTAAGGCGCTCAAATTACCAATTGGAAGGGCACATAAGAAATTTTATTTACGTTATCAAATTTATTTCGGTACACAAGACGTATATCCTGGCTTCACACCTTCTTTTTCAATAAAAATAATATAACTATTTTTAAGTTTAAATTATATTTCGGTCTATGACAGATACCCTCTGCAGACTACAATAAATAACAATAAAAACCATTCTTTTTATTGCCATATATTGTAACAATTTCTTTTTAATTTATTGTAATCTAAAAAGGGTTTCTGTCAGACACCAAAATATAATTTCAAATTAAAATAGTTTAATTACTTTTATTAAAAAGAAGGTGTGAAGCCAACTAGCTCTAAATAGTTAATTATTTGGATGCAATCTCTTACATTAAACTTTTTTAATCCATAGATGTCAATATAACTTGAGATTTATCCATCGCCTGTGTAATCTGGAATCATAATGCACAACTTGTCAGCAGAGTATGCACCTTCACACACAAGGTAATTACCATAATTTTACAAATTACTTAGTATTCCAAGGTGAATCCAGACATTTCACTGTGTATTGTGAACATACTTTGCACGTACAAATATACTCATCTGACAAAGCCTCTGATAGTGCTAGATCATTCATGCACGATTTGTAATGCATCCAACGTTTGCATAAATCACATTGGACCCATAATTTAGATCTTGTCTCGCCTTTACCACAGTAAAGGCACTTGTGTCGTCTGAATGCTCAAGGCACAACATCAGAAGGTACATTCTGTACTTGATTGACTCAAAATTATCTTCTGGCTTGTTTTTCCTCAACCAACAATCTATAAAACGTATACGGCGTTCCATAGTTTTGAACCGGCCCTTTGCCTTCAATAAATGTCCAGTAGTTTATATCACTCAGTTCTGATGAATAGGTTGTTTTGTTTAAATGCACTAAGAAACTTTGAAATCTTTGATGACCAACAGAAACGCTGTCATCGTAACTGGGTAGCGGGTTGTAAAATACACATGTTTTGTTTTTTAAGTCGCCAATAAGTAAACAAAAGTGTGTCATACCGGGAACCAATTACGGAATTACTATACAATCAAAGGGTTCTAAATGTTTCAAGTAATTCCATATAGGGGCTACCGTGATTGGCCATGATCTATCTAGACAGAGTAGGGACCACGCTGCCTCTGTATTTTACACATTTCCTTTTGTCCAAATTTAATCACTGCCACCGCACAAGCGTCTAATGCACGTTGGTTCAGTTTTTGGTTGCCTGCCAATGTTGAGTATTCATGATTAAATAGGACATGTTAACTTCGGTGTCATCCTTTTATACACTGAAACAGCGTATTCACCGATATCGTTATTAGAGTAGCAGCCAATGTTTCTAAACAGTCCATTAGACATTGCCATCACGTGAGGATACTGCTTGGTCAAGCTTACGCTGAAGCTAATGGTCACTAAACCATCACTGTTCACTTTAGATTTATCATCGCCTTTGTTTGTAACATCAGTCTGAGCATTCTCGATGGAAGTCTTGCCAACGGGTAGTGATGATCTAAATTTCTTTATTGGCATTTTATTTACAGTCAAATCAAAGTAGCTGATGGATGATTTCCTCCTTTTCCCCCAACCGTGGGATCATCTATGTCCTCTTCGTCCTTCTCGTACAGTAGTTAAAAAAATTGTCATCTTTTTTAAAACTACCCTTAGTTTCTTGGTTGGTGTCGGGGAAAGATGGATCATCTATGTCCTCTTCATTTAATTTCTCGTGTAAAAGGAAGTTTTTCTCTTTTTGAAAACTATTCACACAACTTTGATTGAACTCAGTAATTGTAACAGTTTGTAATGATGGTAATGTTGGTCGCTGTTGAGTACCGCTGAGAAGACTGAGTTCAAGAGAAGACTGAGTTTCGTTAACACTCTTGATAACACTTTGCTCGAACTCACATATTTTGCGTTTTTGCATGTAGCTATCCATGTCAGTTTTCTTCTTTCGCTTTTCTCTGTTATAATCCGCAATGTTTATTCTTATATTATTTAACGTTATCTTAACGTTTCCTTGCAGCACTGTTGTTACACGTCTTTAAATTGGTTTTATGCTCAAGCAATCGATGTTGCAGAAGTTTTCAACATTGGAATTGGCGAATCGGCCATTCATACTTTCAGTTGTTGGATGCAAGTTGATCATGATACTGCACCATAGTGGCAACAAAGGCATCAAGTGTTTTTGTACGTAATCTAGAAAACTAAGACAATAGAAGGGTTAACATGTGGCGTTTCACTATCGTCTTCATTTCCCAACACTTTTTTTACGTTGTTTACCAGGTTCTCAAACCTTGCATTGAAAGGGCTGTTCTTTTTTGTTGATTGTTGCTGTTTTAGGGCTTGTTCAATTTTAACTTCTTCACAGGTGGTGGAAGTATCTTGTGCGTTGATGATATCTTCCTCCTCAACAGCTAAGGTTGTTAAAAAGTCGTGTGTCACGTTGTACATTTTACCACTTAACAGTACGACCGTTAGCGATTTTAGATTTGATCCACATCAAGTACCGTAATGAATTGCTCAATATCAACGCAGCCGTTGTGCGCAGAATCAAGTCACGGACTGATTTATTACCTACGTTAAGCTTAGCAAGTCGATCAGCCACCATTTTTAAGAAGTGTGCACAACATATATGCACAGTAACAATGTTAGTGTAGTTGGTCGGATTTTTATGTTTGACAGCGATTTCGTAGCACAGGTTTAAATAACCCAATATATCCATATTTTTGTTCCATGCTCCAACAATTCCAATGATTAAAGCCCAGCTCCAATCACACACTACTCTTTTTTTTATTAAAGACCATTTGGTCCTATTCTTTGCAAGACAATAGGCTTTGAATTAATACAAAAAGTGTTGTATGGTAGAAATATCGTGGGATTCTGAAATCAATCAAGTCACGGCCTGGTTCCTGGTCACTATTTTTTGAATTCTTATCATTTTGGCTGCTAGCGTCTCTTTGTATCTCACAGCTGTTTAGATTTGTGTGGGAATTTGCGTACATGACATACGACCCACTCTTTGTTGTCCTACTATGTTTGAATGTCAGCAAACAGTATATTTTCAGTTGTGATATCATCTTTTTGCTTATCCAATTTAGTAATTTTCTTTTACGTTTGTATCATCAAACCTCCACAGGTCTTCCAACTAGAACTCCTTCGGAACGCGAGTATACATTGGTACAACAGTTTTCACCTCTGATATCATGCGGAACCGACTTAATTCGTTCTGTATCTCTTTGGTATGGCTGACAAATATCTTCTTTTGGAAATTCCCTGAATGATCCATTATCTGTACTAGACATGTTTTGATTGTCAGTGGGTACCACCGTTGTTGGATCAAAAAAACTGAGCGCCAATACCTATAATTGTACAGCACATCATCTGTTAGGTCATATTCGTGTCCGTAGTAATATTCATGTTCTTTCAGAACATAGAAAGTTATACAAGAGGACCTGTGTTCAAGTACGGTCAATGTGACTGCATCGCCCTGAACGACTTGTTTTAGGTAAATCCAATTCGTGCATTAAAGCGATAAAGTAATTGACTTGTAATGATTAGAGGTCTGCGACTCTCCGTCGTAAGTAACATCTTTTTTCGCCCAGGTACAATAACCTCCATATCGCCTGTGTAATCAAAATAATTCAACTACGTCTGAATCTGAGGGTATTTGAGCTATGATAGTGTCACGGCTTTAACCCAAGGGATGAGCCCTGTTGACCCAGAGATTACCACTACCCCCAAGCGTTCAATACAAAACTGAGCGACAATATGCCTGAAGTCTGATGTGTTCGGGGCCCATTTCTGTCCTTTGAATATAATTGTTACGCCTAGACCGGCCTTCAAGATCGAGCAATTTTGTATTGACATATTTAATGTGCGTCTGAGGCTCAGAAAGCTCATGTTTTAAACCCTCATGTGTTATTTTCCTCAGAGAGGAGGTGTACTTGTTTAGATATGCACTTAAAATCGTCCTCGGTCGCTAGGTTTGCAAGCTTAACGTCCATAAGTTGGGTCAGGCTGGCCATAAGCTCGTCATGGGAGAGATCTCCTACCTTATTCACCATTTTCACACCAACAAGATCACTCTCGGGAGATGAGTAGGACCGGTGCCGTTTATCTTTTGGAGTTGATGGAAAATATCTGTCCAGAGTATTCTCACTCATGAAAACTTGGGGAGCACAACACACGTGAAACACGCACTGTCATGCTCACTGTCCAATTTTCGTATTTTAGTTTTGTACATATATTTTTTACACTAACTTTCTTTTCAGTCAATTTTATTTGTTTGAACCTTTTGATAATGACTAACCGTCAAACTAAAAGGGGATTTTGTTCTTGAAGTGTGTAAAGTTTTTCTCTGTATGTATATGTTGTTTATATATGGTATAATGATATATCCAGTAATATTAGGGGATCAAACTTCACTAGTTGATTTTCAAGTAAAAATAAACAAAAAATGTTTCTTCCCGAAATTACTGGACAGCCTGTATATGTTTGTTGTATAAAATATATACAATAAATCCTTTTTTAAGTAATCGCAGTAAAACATTTGCCACAAGATAGTGTAAAAAAGCGGTGTTGAATGAAAGGAAGACTATCCCTTGTGCTCAGTGTTTGTTTGTCATCTGTTCATTCCTCTCATCACACCCCAAGTGTCTCCAGTTATGTCAACCAAAACCGGTTCCCTGCTAATAGAGTGTATATTGCCAAATATAATTTTAGTGGGAGGACGGTTCAAAGTACATGGTCCTCCCATGTACTTTGAACCGTCCTCCCACTAAAATTATATGGCTCGCTCAGCCAATTATAGCTAGCATTGAGTTTTAGTGCACGCGCTCACTTATCAATTTAAAGTGAGTCACTTGAAAAAGCCACATTAAAAAATGTGGTACTTTCATAGTCAGCGATAAATTTCGATCAAAACTGCATTAATTTGAATACATCTTCTCTCACCATTTAATTTGTAAAAATGTCTTTCCCTGGAACTGAGAAGAAATAAAACATTATTAGCTATTCCACAAATCCTTTTGAAATACTTGACCTGGATAATACGTTATTTACCCCATGGCTATTTATCCGTGAGAACCCGGATGTTCACACGCATAAATGAGTAAATTTCAGGATGTTTAAATATAAATATAGGTTGGATGTTGGTTTCATTTTTTTATTTAAACCTCACTTTTCACCTAGTGCTGGTAGAGAAGGTTGTGTAGCAGGTTGTTTTCTTTGTTTACGTTTTATTAGTAGTGAATTATCGTGGACTTGTCATTAAGTTAGATTGAGAACTGTAGCTGCAGGGGTAGTTAGTGATAAATTTTGCTGTGGAAACTTGTAATATTATCATAGGAAAACCAAAGAACTAGGTTTTAGTGTAATGTACCATCCATTTCCAGCTGACCTGGAACTTGCTAAATCGTGGGCTGTGAAATGTAAATGTGAAGACGGGTTGAATTTCAACAATGCTCGTGTGTGTAGATCATTTTAGTAGTGAAGATTACGAAGATGATATGAAAAATAGTCTCCTGGGTTTGCCTCAAAGGAAAATATTGAGATCAGATGCAGTTCCGAACAGAAGCCTTCCCACAAGTAACGTTGAAAATAACAATTTGTTACAACAAGGAAGAGGTAGGAGTGACATTAGGCAAACTAGAAAGAACGTATTAGAAATACTGGACTATTTAAGTCCTAAGAATCCTAGGTTTGATCCGGAAAATAATTTTGAGTGTTAGTACAAATTTACCGATTAACAACAATTTTGTTTTAGAAGAAAATAAAACTCTTTAAATGTCAAATGATAAACTACTTTAGGAGATTACAACTTTAAAGAACAAACATAGCAATGAACTTAAATTAGCATCACACAAAATAAAAACGATGCATTCAAATAAAAGGAAAGTTGCAAATAGAAAATTGAGACAGCAGCTGAAAAAGCTCAAAAGAAAAGTAAAAAATCAAACTGTTGCCTTGAAACATTTGTATAAGATTTTCACTCACAAATCAATTCAAATCTTTGTCTTGTAAAGGTCAGGTTCGTTGGACAAGTTATGATATTTCTCAGTCAGTAATGCTTCGAGCATTGTCCAGTAAAGTATATGACTATGTACGGGACACTTTCAATTTTCCTTTTCCTTCAACGTCAACTTTAACAAGATGGTGTAGAATGTTCACCTGCTATCCGGGAATTTTGAATAATGTCTTAGCGTTGGTCTCATTATGTTGTAAAACCCTTTCGAATCTGGAAAAATTATGCGAAAATGTTCTATATTAAATATTAAAAGAGTTTTAAATATCAAAAGGTATAACTATCACAGTAAAATAGAAAGTTGGCAAAATTTGAACCCAACAACTGTCATTTACTCGTTTTATGAGTGTAAACCGGCAACAATAGCCTAAGAATGACAATAGTTGTCTTCAAAAACGCAATTTTAATCAATATCATGAGGTAAATAATTTAAAAAAATATGGTTCGATTCCCCATTTTATACACTTTAATATTATGTCACTATCATAGGTATTGTTGACTTCAAAAGTATGGTAAACGTGTTAGAATGAGCGCGCGTCAGGCGAAGCCATGCTGTGGTATAGGGAGTAGCGGCGAACTATCATCGTCGTGACGTCACTCGCTCCGAGGCGCGTGAACGATAAAATTTTTAGAGACTTCTGCATCCTTCTTTTTGAGCCAGTGACTAGGCCCTTGTATATTTGGTCTTGGCACACACCAGCTTTTACACCACGCACCCCAATTCCCATCCGTGCCACACACTTCCCCACATTCCCTTTCGCCTCTCGCCTGGCCTTCTTCGCAGCCTTCTGCGCCCTCCTTTCCTCTCGCCTGATCCTGAGCCTGAACTTTTGAAGCGATTTTCCGTTTCGATTTTCCATAACAGAGTGTCTCAGAACCCCTTTCCAATAAATTGTTCTTTGGGTGAAGACCAACAAGTTTTACCATATAACATTGGTCCAGAAATGCTTTCAATGGCTTGTTAATTGGCTAGCCGCCATTTTGTTTTTGTTTTTATCAGTTTTAATTGTTATTTTTGAAACGCGTAAACCGATCAATTTGAAACGTTGTGTCCCGCTTTATAATACTAATATCAAAATACAACAAATTATTTATTATAAAGGGCTTGCAAATACTTTATTATAAAGGGTTGAACTGTTTTGACCGAGTGGTGGTGAGGGGAAATTATGGAAACTTTTGAGAGTGCGTAACGCATGGTTTCTTTATAGTATCGCTTGAACTCTCACGTGAACTCGGGCGGATAATTCGCAGCAGTGTTTGGCCAATACTCTTGGTCAGTAATCCGGCCATTGTTCTTCGGGCGGCGCCAACCATCGACCTCTAGAAACTACCTGGGTTGGTAGTGGCGCACTTCCAGCCAGGGATTAGGCTGATATTTTTCTACCCTTACTTGAGGGTTATAAAACGGCGCACCTCCGGTGTACAGGAAAGTCTCCAACTCGCGAATGGCTCCTCGACTCGAGCGCTCAAAGTGACCATATCGGTAACTACTAGCTGTCAAAACAAAACTCAAAAGCTGGCCAGAACGGCCTTTTAGGACATGCTAAATTAAAATAAACTAAACTAATTAGATCGACTAAAATCTAAAAGTATATACAGATAGCTGATTTTCGTGAAATTTGCTTCATAATCAATTGTTAATTAATTACATATAGAAAGTCTAAATAAAATGGTCCAAAATCTGAACATTTTTAATCTTTAGCCTTATGAAATAGCCATTGAATGAAATATAGACGTCTTAACTTACTTCATAATCAATTATTTTAGTTTGTGAGAACGTCTGCGTATGGTCCTAAACCTAGCCTATACTCATGTGAATTAATACATTTACCGTATATAGGGTAGTTCCTCAACGCCTTGTAAGTGCACTTTCTCAATTGTTGAACCATTAACCATTTCACCGACCAATTATTTCAATTCCACTAGTTTCCTACTCATGTAGGCCTAGTGCATTTATATGGTCGAATTGAAGAAATAATTAAAAGCAGAACAAATTTGTAAAATCAAATTTATTAACCGATTGCATTTTCACCACATAGGTTAGTGAATTATAATAATTTTTTTAAATGCCTAGTTACTCAGACCTAAGTTTTAAACAAATGTAAAAAAATACAGGCCTAACAGGGGCCTATTATACCTTTGACGACAGAATGGAGTATAGGCCCTGAATATGGCAACACCCTGAAAACATAGGCAGCTAACGTTTACAGCTTTAAAATCGTGAGCGAACACTGGTACAAAGGTTCGTTCCTGTTCGTTCGTTAGTGTAACTGAGCTATAGGCTCTCATAGTAGTTTGCGAACATTAAGAAAAAATAATTGTTAATTCATTACCTACCGTATAGAGAATCTAAATAAAATTGTCCGAAATCTGAATATATAAACTTAAGGCCTTATTGAGTCATTATTATGATAAAATGAAAACAAAATATAGTTTGAAGGTTGACCTATTTAGTTGGTTTATTAAAAAACTTGGTAAGAATGATAAATAACTCAACATAAATAACTTTAGTAGGATATTAATATTTCAGTATGGCAAATAATGAACTTGGTAACTTGAGAAAACATTTGCATTTTGTGAAAATTATATTTTGATGAGGATAAAACTACAGTCCAAGAATAACACAAGATGATTATATTTCACAATAACCATATTTATTTGCTTTACAGTTGTTTCGATTTAAGTAGTGATTTGCAAAATAATCAACACAAAATTAAAGAAAAAAACATACATATACACCAAACCAAGAAACTCGTACATGAAACTTTGACAAATCATTTTGAACGAGATATAACTTAACCTAGACATCTGCAATTTTACTGGTAATATAATAATCAATAATAATAATCAAACTCCGTAAGAACATTTACAACTAGTTGAGAATCTGCTAGAAGACTTTCTCTGATAACTAGCCTGGCTCGGAAATAATATGCCCATTTCTCAGGGCGGTCGGCATAGTTTTCCAACAGGTACTGTCGAAAGTCTTTAGTATCTTCATCAGTTTGCAAATCTCGGATCGTTTTGGAGAACATTTCTTGGAAATTTTCAGTTGAAAGCTCATTTCTTACAGTTTTGATAATCTTAAGGACCATTTTCTTCTTCTCCGATGATTTAATTTTAGCCAAGTTCTCCATCCAGTTTTTTGTGACATGCCACGAGCATAAAAGTTGGTTGGGGATAGATCCCATCACATTTTGCCAAGCATTATAATATGCAGGGGGGTGATCTGACATAAATACGTGGGATTTCATCTGTCCAACTTGACTTCTGACTTGTGTGAAATAAAGAGAAAGTACGGCTTCGTTACTTCCGTTTGAAAAGCAGAATGCCGCTGGAGAACCATTTCCAAAATCACCAACAACCAACAGTGAGTGGAGAATGAAGTCGTAAGGGTTTTGTCCGTGCGTACCGTCCACACATAATTTGTCTTCACCGTAAGTTTTTAACATTTCCTTTCGGTACATAATGATCAATACAAAATAATTTTTCTCAACAAGCCCTGATGTATCTTCTTCTGCCTGCTCTTTAAAATAAACCACCGAATCGTTAGGGTCATTGGCTATTTCATCAACCCACAATTGGACACTAACACTGTCGAGTTTGTGGCGATGATACTCATCATCAAAATCTCTCTTTATGTTGTGTAGGTCTTTTCTATTTACCAGCGAGACTCTTCCAACAACAATGTCTGTGATTGTTTGGTTTCTGACATCATCGATTACTCTTTTCATGGATACTCCTTCCTTCAGCTTTGCTGAAACAAAAAAAAACTATTGAATATTTATAACATAAAAAGTATACAAATTGTTGCTAAGGAAACTATGTAGCCTATAGCACTTGTCTATAATTTTGTCTGCAAACTCGAGGAAAAGGCCACTGTTTCAGTGCCGACCCTTTGGCATATCATCTTGTTACGCAGTTTCAGGCGTATTTATGGACCGATATCCTCAAAATTTGGCTTTACTGTTCCTTTTATAAAATTCGAGCGGTGTTTGTCTGAGGAATTTTGAAAATCACTTCAGTTACAAGATGGCAGCCATTAAACCTAACAGTAGTTTTCGCCTTGTATTAGTTTTCTATGCTCTAATGCATGTAGCCTACTGTAAAACCAATGTCAAGAATTTTATGAACTAATCACGAGGTTTACAGTATATACCTCGTGATTAGTTTATAAAATTCTATAGCACTTGTCTATAATTTTGTCTGCAAACTCGAGGAAAAGGCCACTGTTTCAGTGCCGACCCTTTGGCATATCATCTTGTTACGCAGTTTCAGGCGTATTTATGGACCGATATCCTCAAAATTTGGCTTTACTGTTCCTTTTATAAAATTCGAGCGGTGTTTGTCTGAGGAATTTTGAAAATCACTTCAGTTACAAGATGGCAGCCATTAAACCTAACAGTAGTTTTCGCCTTGTATTAGTTTTCTATGCTCTAATGCATGTAGCCTAATGTAAAACCAATGTCAAGAATTTTATGAACTAATCACGAGGTTTACAGTATATACCTCGTGATTAGTTTATAAAATTCTTGATAGTTTACTCTGAACTACTAGTCTAGTATGGTTTTTGCAAAGCATTGCGCTTACGGGGCTAAATGGAAGAAGGGGACCGGAAGTCGCTATACTCTAAATACTATCAAATATTCTTACTAAATTAGAGTTTAAAATGTCTTAAAAGTCAGTCTGTCATAATTACAATCCCCTCTGATCATGGAGACAAAACTATAAAATATGAAGTACGGTCATGACAATATCAATCTAAACACAACTATTTGTTTTAACTCACCAGCAACTGCGGATCTGAAAGTTTGGGGTAAACGGAGATGTTCTAGGTCCTTTTCATGGCCTTCGTGAACTTCATAAAATTTTACAAAAGGTGATGAATCTGTAACAAAGCAACCATAGTTAGGCCTACTAGGTTTGTTTGTCTACTGCATAATGTTCCGTACAAAAAAGCTTTCCCGCACTTTCAGAGTACATCAAGTAAGATCTTCTTATTTCTTTTCCATTACTAATTGAGTTTTGAAAATGTAAGGAGAAATAAAACGAAATTGTTCCCCAATAAGCCGTTTTGAAGCCTCAAAATTGAGACGATTCAAGTCATGTTCAAAGCCATTCTTACAAACGTAGTCACGTGTTAAATCGTCAACCTTCCACAAAGCAGGGTCTTTAATAATTGAGAAACTATTTAATGATACATTGGCAGTATCGGTTACATTAGATTGATTCAAGTTAAGATTGATATTTGTTACAGTGAAATCTTGGCAAATATCATCTGGAGACTGCTTGGTCAGATTCAATTTCGGTGTCATTTAAGAGATTCGTTGGAGATTTATTTTCTCTTTCAGATGTGCTAGTACTTGAAGTAGACAGGATTTAAATTAATACTAAAATTTATTTTAGAAAGATCACGTGTTTATTTCACAATTCTTCATTAACTACAACAACGCAATAATAAAACTATACTCAGTATTTGAGCTGCATAGAGAAAACATAATTATATGACAAATGACATACATCAACACTAGTGCTTGAAGTCCAATCTTGATCAGGCTTTTTCTTAAGCAGGGGGACGGTATTGTTGTATCCGTTTTATGCAGCATTCATCAACATTTTCTGAGAAACTTGGCCACCGAGTTCAGTCGCATTGTGCAATGTTTCCAAACTCAATGGCAAGGCCGTAGATCCACTCCTGTGGATCCGTGTGTGGGATTTTTACCGCACTAAAACCAACCCGGTGCCCCCCAATACCCCGCAGCACAGGGGGATAAGCGGGGCCGCTACAGCGTCTGGACTTGAAGCCCACTGGCTGAAAAATACTTAATAACATAGCTTATATTTAAACAATGGCCGGTTAAAATATGCTTGCGAAACAAACAATTTTCAAGGGTAAACTGTAATACATACTTAGCGCTAACTATAGTTAGAATGGATGCTACTTAACCTTTAATTTATGGTGGCTGGTCTAGTATTGCAGCGGGCCTGGGCCTGTAGTCCTCCGGCATGTTGTGGCGTACGGCGATCTGGGCGATGTGTTCGTGCGTGGACTCCGCCGCCTCCCTGAAGAACTTCTCCGCTGTCCTTCTGGCGAACACGTCGAGTGTTGGTATCTGTACTGCG
Organism: Matsumurasca onukii; assembly: GCA_018831715.1. NCBI lineage: Eukaryota > Metazoa > Arthropoda > Insecta > Hemiptera > Cicadellidae > Matsumurasca > Matsumurasca onukii. The sequence continues at coordinate 9,469,640 of CM032066.1, read as the reverse complement.
TCTCTGATGGTGGCGTGTCTGAGGAACCACGGCTGCTTGGAGAGTCGCCTGAGCGCCTTATTCTGGATGGTCTCGAGGTTTTTCCTGTGGGACTTAGCACAAATGGCCCACCAAGCGGTGGAGGCATACATTATAACAGACCGCACAATCATCAGAAACATGGTCAGCTTTATCCTTACCGGCAGAGTTGATCTCGCCCCGATTAGAGGGTTCAGCATCCCCGAGTTCTGCTTGGCCTCGTCCAGCTTCTTCTTGGCGTGAGGAGCGAAGTTCAGCTTGGAGTCCAGCGTGACGCCGAGGTACTTGGTCTTGTCTTTCCACTCGATGTCCTCACCATTGAGAGTGACGGGCGGCGGCAGCGCTCTCGGCATCCTGCGACGTTTCCTGTAAAGTACAGCAGTGCTTTTATCGGTGTTTACAGCGATGCGCCATTTTTCCAACCATGGTTCTAATACCTGCATCTGACGTTGCATCCTGTTTCTTGCTAGCTCCGGCCTGGCGCTGCGGCAGAGAAACATAGCGTCGTCTGCGTAGAGTGACAGCGTGACTCCAGGGGCTGTCGGCATGTCGTTGGTGTAGACCAGGTAGAGTGTCGGGCCAAGGACGCTGCCTTGTGGGACTCCCGCCTCGATCGCTCGCTCGGTCGACAGGGCTCCGTCTACGCTGATCTGGAAGCTTCGGCCTTACAGGTATGATCGCAGCAGGTGGACAGCTGCGGGTGGCAGTGGAGTCATCGCCACTTGTAGAGGGGACCTTCGTGCCAGACCTTGTCGAAAGCCTTGCTCACATCTAGCAGAACACCTGTGGAACACAAATTCATGTTAGCATTGTCCACCAACATGTTTACCACTCTTACCAGTTGTTGCGATGTCGAGTGACCTCTTCGGAATCCGAGTTGCTCGGGCCTGATACACCCGTCCAGGAGCGGTGACACTCGTGCCAGGAACAGCCTCTCGAAGATCTTGGAGATGGTCGGCAGGAGAGAGATCAGTCGGTAGTTCTGAGGGAACAGGCGATCCTTGCCGGGTTTCGGGAACGGAACGACCTTCGCTGCTTTCCACGTGGCCGGAAAGTGGCGAAGTCGCAGGGCACTGTTGAAAACTGAAAGCAGAAACAGCATGACGTGGGATGGGGCAAACTGGATCGCTTTGTTGCTTACCTGGTCCAGACTTGGGGCCTTTCTCGGTCTAGATCTCTTCACGGCGGCCTCGACTTCTTCCAAGGTGAATGGCTCGATTTCCTCTCCGGGGTCTGCTGCGAAGTACTCGTTGAGTTCCTCCTCGACTTCCTCGATGTGGTCCTCGTCGTAGATATCCGGGTGGGTCCGGAACTGCTCCTCCATCGTGTCTGCGAAGGCCTCCGCCTTGTCCAGCGCTGCGTAAACCATCCCCTGCTGTCCGTGGAGTGGCCGGTTTGTGTACTTCTCCGAGCGCAGTATCTTGGCTGTTTTCCAAGCGCTGCCATCGATCGTGTCGAGTGACGTTAGGTACTTGTCCCAAGTCTCCGACCTGTAATCAGAAAGCAGTCTCTTAACGACATTACACTGCCTGTTAAACATGGCGCGGGTGATGGGATGTCTTACCCGTTGCCAGATACGGCGAAGGCGTTTCCTCCTCTGGATTGCATCGAGGATGTGTGCAGGCAGCGCCGACCTTGTAGCTGCCACGTTGCAGGGGCGGGAGGCTGCTTCCAGTGCTCTCGTGAGGGTGGCGTGCATCTCTGCGACTTGGCGGTCGAGGTCGTCGGTGGTCTCAGCTCGCAGCGGCTCAGCTAGCTAGTCCTGGAGGTGCTCGTAGTAGGATTTCCAGTCGGTCCTCATGGTCTGCGTGGCTCGTGGCTGCAGGGCTGCCGCGTCGGCGTTAACCGTAAGTAGGACTGGCACGTGGTCAGACGAGAGGTCGTCCACTGAGAAAGTCTCGACCTGCAAAAGTACATCTTTTAATAAAAAAATGTCAAGTACATCTGGAAGCATATTTACCTGTGCCGGATATAAGGTAGGCGTCACCGGAGCTTCGACGATGGTGTCCTCTATCTGGTCTAGGTGGGTCCTGAGCAGGCGTCCTCTAGGGTTGGGGCGTCTGCTGTTCCAGGACTGGTGTTTGGCGTTGAGGTCACCACCGATGATGACGCAGGGTGAAGAGTCCAGCAGGGCGTCCAGGTCGGCCGGCCTGAACGCGACTCCCGGTGACACTTAGGCTGCGAAGATGAAGATCTCGGAGTTCCCGACGAGTGTGGCGATACCTGTGGACTCAAATACAGTACCTGTGTTGATCGGTCGGTGGGCAAGTCTGCGGTGCACAAGAACGGCTGTACCTCCCCCAGGGTTTCCTCTTCTCTGGCGCTGCCTGTCGGTCTTGTAGCCGGGTACGTTGAAGGTAGCGTCGCCTTGAAGCATAGTCTCGTTGAGCAGGATCACGTCGAGGTCGTGGTCCACTGCGAAGATGTGCAGCTCGTTCCTGCGTGTTGCTGCACCGTTGGCGTTCCACAGAGCGATCTTCAGGCGTCTATTCATTGCTGAGTAGTTCCTTGATGCTCGTGAGGATCACTGCGATCAGTTGCTGGGGCGTATGGGTGGAACCTGCCAAAATGAGAGGAACGATTTTAGCAATCCACTGTACTAATTTTTCCTGTGAGATTGAGTGAGCCGGTGGGGACACCTCCACCACGTTACCTGTAGTGTCCATACCTGTAGCTGGTGCACTCTCGCTTGACATTGTGGGCCGGCTGAGTGACCTCCTCGGTCTTGGAGCTGGAGCAGGCTCGCTGACGGGTGCTGTCCGGGCTGGCTGGCTGGGCTCCTGTTGTGATTGAGCTGGGGCTGGTATACTTACTGCTACCCTTTTACCTGAAGGCCGGTTGGCCTTGTTCCTAGGTGGTCTGTTGCGTCTCTTGGCGGCATCCGCGTAGGACAGGCTTCTCTCCGCTGGCTGCTCTCTCTGCTCCGGTCGGGTTGGCTGCTCTGGACGCAGCGCAGGTGGGGCTTCTAGGTCGACCGTCCGCTTTTGCGGAGGGGCCGCCCTCGGTGCTAGCTGTGGTCTGTTACGGGCCTTCAGAGCTCGTTTCGCCGACTCGCATCCTCTCCATGCCGCTGAGTGCGCTCCGCCGCAGTTGGCACACTTGGGCGCCTCTTCGTCCTTTTTTGGGCAGTCACTCCGTCGATGTGCACCTACACAGCGCGGGCATCTGGGTGGCAGATGGCAGGTTGCGGAGCCGTGGCCAAAGTTCTGGCAGTTCCAGCACTACGGGACTTTGTTGCGTGGCTGGAACTCGGCGACGGTGTCCTGGATTCCCAGCAGTCGCTCGACTCTCCACACTGACGTCCAGCTACCAGTTTTCCTGAAACGGGCTAGAAAGGAATTAGTTCCATGGTCTGAACCCGCTTGGTCACGGCGCGTCAGTGCAGCAACATACGTAGGAGTGTAGCCTTTGTCTTCCAGCTCTTGTTTGATCTCGTCAGGAGAGGTCCATGATGGTAAGCCACGGATGACAACTTTGAGCTCCTGCTCTTCCTTCAAGCTGAAGGTGTGGAAGACGATCTTCTGGGCCGCTAATTCCCTCTGGGCGATCCTGAAACAATCGACAGTCTTACACGAGATGTGCAGTCTATCGCCAACAAACTTAGCTGAAAAAGTGGACCCTTTCAGCTTCAGCCTATTGAGGACAGGCTGCCAATCCCTTTCGATGTGTACCACAATAGGTGGCACTTTCTCCTTTCTCAGTTGAGGTGGTGGAGGGTTGCCGGGTGGTTGACTCTGGGGGGTCTCGGTGCGCTGCCGTTTACGTTCCCAGCTTCACTGTTCCCCGTGGTGTACTCGAAATGCGCAGCCATCTCGCCTGAAACAGACTATAGAGGCGGGCGGGAGTTAGAGGGGTCGCTAATGAGGCGGAAGGGCCAATTCCTGGAATTTGGACAGGGGCCTGGCGCGCAGCGTATAGGCCGCGCGCTATACTGTGCACTAGTTACACGGTTTATCAAGTTTACAATAGATTACCAATAAATTAATAAACTACATAGTAAAACCTGGAATAGACAGTTAGAAACAATCTGAATATAGCGCTTTTTCAGAACATGCAATGAAATGGGCCTTGATAAAATTCCTGTGTAATTATTAAAACGTTATACACTAGTTACTAATAGAATATCAATAAACTACTAAACTACATAGTGAAACCTGGAATAACAATGGTCAACAAGCAAAGACACTATTTTACATAGATCTAATACCAAGGGTCAATAAATGCTGTAAGAGACAAGGTTAGTAGCAAATAGCAATACTGTAAATAAAATAATAAGTGTCCGTGGATTTATCTCACCCAGGCACGAAGGGAATGATGAACCACTATGTGGAGAGGGACTCTAGTAGCACTAGATATACACAACACAAAACGCAGAACACGAAGGACTGCACAGCACTGCACAAACACGCGCAAAACGCACTGACGACTTCCTGGGCAAAGTGTCAGTATGCATCAAAAGGTACTTTGGTTTCCTCTTATAAAGTGTACCGAGTTCGGTTGCGCTGAAAACACTGGTTAAAAAGTTATGAAGGCGTTTCCACACTTTTGCCTAACCCTGTATATGCAAACAGGCGTAAACTTGAGTAGTAGTTGTCAGTGTAATAGCATGGTTGACATGTCGTGGAACTTCTCTTGACAACCGTACTATCAGATTTCCAGTAGTCCCTAGGTCCGGTTCATAGTTCGTAGGATACATGGCTTGGCCTGTATAAACTTCAAATTTGTGAGCACAATATGTGAGCCATTATGATCGCACAATACAATATACAGTTTGTATCCCCATTTGTGAGGGGTTTTCGGGTTATACAACCTAATGTAATGCTTTGTTTTGGTGGTACAAGTTTGTTCGTCAATGGACAGTTATGATCGCATGGGGATCGACAGAAACTTGTTATTTAAGTGATCAATTACCGGCCTTAGCTTGTATAGACGGTCTCTGTTGGGTTCATTAGGTGCTTCTTGTTGAGACTTGTCATTGAAACGTAAGGATGTCCGAAAAGTCTCATAGTTATTGATACTCATACAATTGTACACAGTAGCATGTCCTGTTATTGGATGGATCCACACCTGTGGTGGGGTTTTCTTTTTCTTGGGTTTCTCTTTAGACTTTTTACTTAGAGATTTTTTTGACGGTTTTTTACCTTGCCTCTTTGTTTGACTTTCTCCTTTTTTACATGATTTACTGTGGTTGGAGTTTTGGGTGTTCTTTTTTTTTCTGTCTCAGTAGTCTTTATTCGTGAAGGTCCAGGTTGATGAGTCATTCATAGCACACAATCTTCTTCAGTATCTGTAACAATCGCTACATGATTTATGTAAGTTTTTAGACAAACACTAAAAACAGTCTCCTCCAAGGAAAGCTAGTGCGAGGAGACCTTACAAGTTGGAGGAATGTTTGAGAATAATGATTTTAGCTTTAAGGGGGAGTGTGAGGAGGCCTTCGAGGAGACCTCCAACGTTGGAGGAGTGTTCAAGAATAGCGATTTAGGTTGGAGGGGGAGTGTGAGGTCTTCTCAAACTTTGAGGAGCGTTAAAGAATACCGCCCTATATTAGCATAGCACTCTGACAGAACATTAAGTAAGAGAGCTACTCGACTTAGTTTCAAGTAAAGAACACGTAGGCCTATCGATCTGTATGAGAGACTGGAGACAACTGAGGGCACTAGGTAGCATGGGAGTAACTCAAGAGAAATACGCAGCGATGCTATTTCCTTTAGTTGAGTCTAGTAGTGTTAAAAGAGGGCTTTATGCACAAATCAGTCGTTATCAGTCTCTCGTACTGAGCGGACGCTCTTGCTTATCGCTGCGTGCTACTCAAGGTCAACCGTGGCACGTGCAGTCAGTCGGCGTGTATTTGCCTGAACTTTGTGCGATAAATTAACAAATACGTTGTAAAATGCCGGTAAACTGCAGCGTGTGTGGTCTTATATGTGCAAGTGATAGTGATTCCATCAAGTGTATGGGTAACTGCCAGGGTGTGTTTCATACTAACTGTGTATCTGGTGTACGTGGTACGCGTGGAGGCAAAAGTGAGTGGCAGTGTGAAGTGTGCAGGCCGACCAAGGGTTCGTCGCTAAGCAGCAGCAAGTCTGCATCAGCGACACCCATCACCAAGGAGCTTTTGGTCAGGACGCTGGAGGCGTTCAAGGGGCAGGTGTTTGAGGAGCTCAGGAAGAGCGGGAAGGAGTTTGCCGAGTTTCGCGCTTCATTAGACTACTTCTCAGAGAAGATCGACAAGAGCAACGAGCTAATGGAGCAGTTACAACAGTCTCATAAAAAGCTGCAGAGGGAGAACCAAGACCTGAAAGAAGAAAACAAGGCCCTAAAAAAGTCCGTCGCTGTGGTGGAGCAAAGGGTCCGTAACTTGGAGCAGTACTCCAGACAAACAAATATAGAAATCAGCGGAGTGCCTGAGACCAACGGCGAGTAGATGGAGGAGCTGCTGGGTGACGTGGCGAGGGCTGTTGGTATGGAGCTGAAGAAGGAGAGGGTGGTCGCCGCTCACCGGGTGCCAAGCTACAACCGCAACAGGACGCCACCCATCATCGTCAAGTTTGCTTCACGACGGGACCGGGACAAGTGGCTCGATGCCATCAAGAAAATGAGACCTCTAACAGCGGACAAGATAAACCACCACTTTAAGAAGGACAAGGTGTTCATCAATGAGCATCTATCGCCTGAGAACAAACAGCTGCTCGGAAGAACCAAGGAGATGGCACGAGACAGGGGCTACAAGTACGCGTGGACCAGAGAGGGGAAGATTTTCGACAGAAGAGAGGACAATGAACGGTGCATCAAGGTGGAAGGTGTTGAAGACCTCGACAAACTGTGAAAGGGCAATCGAAAGACTGAGAAAAAGGTATGACAAGTTATTGGTATAATTTCATAAGGTATAACAATGTTTAGTTTCAATAATACTATTATTCAAATTTGATGTTTATTTTGTTTTTAGTATAAAAGAAATGGTTATTTAGTTATTTACTTTTGAATGTCTGAAGAATGTTTAGTTTTTGAAACCTTTAACAATAACTTTTTTTCACATGATGATAACAAATTAAGTTTTTTACATGTAAATATGAGAAGTCTAAGAAAAAACTTTGATATATTTTTAGCAAATATGTATAGCATTAATAATTTGATTGATATTATAGTTTTAAGTGAAATCTGGATTTTTGAAGAGGAATTACCAAACTATAATATTTCTGGCTATAATGTATTTTGCAACAGTAACGACAGTTACAGAGCTGGTGGCGTAATTGTTTACTTAAAGGAAATCTTTTGGTACATAATAAATTTATGACTATAAACTCTGCTGATGTTTTAGTATTAGAAATTAAATATAGAAATATTATGTTTAATTTAGTTGGCGTTTATAGGCTGCAAAGTTTTCCCGCTAACAATTTTTTATCCGATTTAAAAAAACCTGATTCCAAATTTAAGTAGTAATGTTGTACATATCGGGGACATCAATATCGATCTAATGGTGGACAATCAAATTAGTAACGATTATATGTCAATTATGAATAATAACGGCTTTTTATGTTTAATTGATATGTTTACTCGAGTAACCAGCGAGACTGCCTCCTGCATAGACCACATTTTTGTGAGATTTAGAAACTCGCGCATTTTTAAAACTGAAATATTTCATGTGGACATTACTGATCATTATTTGTAAGGATTGACTGCGATTTTTGAGAAAAATTACCAGTAACAGCAATACACAAACTACGGATGATCAATCGAAATCAGTTATTGATTTTGAAGAAGTACGAAGCATACTAAATGACGCGGTGATCTGGTATGACGTTTATAACAGTGAAAATGTTAACTGTGCATTGAATAAATTCTATGAAATTTTATTTAATGCAGTTAAATCTAGCAGTAAAATTAAAGAGTTAAAACCAAAAATACAAAAAGCTAAATTAAAGAGCCCGTGGATTACGGAGAAAATATTAAAAAACATTGAGAACAGAAATAAATTGGCTCGTCGAATCAAAAAAAGACCTTATGATATGAATTTAAGAACTTATTATACAACACTTAAAGAGCGCCTTAACAATGAAATATACTACGCAAAAAATAACTATTATAAAAACCAATTCAATTTACTAGAGGGAAATATTGCAGGACAGTGGAAGTTGATAAATAGTTTAACAGATAGAAAGGAGAAGCAACAAATCAGTCAGATAAGAGATGCACAAGATAACGTCGTTACAGACCCACAACAAATAGCAGACCTTTTCAATCAATACTTCATATCTGCGCCTGGTGAGATAGAGGCAGGCATGGCAGGAGGACACGACCTTGACACCTCCAACTACACATACTACGGAAACTCATGTTTTCTGACTCCTGTATACATGAAGAAGGAAGAAGTGTTAAACATAATAAAAACATTAAAAAACAAGAAATCAGTAGGATGTGACTCGGTGTCTGTTCAATTAATAAAAAACATAGCACCGGTCATATCTGAGGTTCTAGCTGAAATAATTAATTTAAGCTTTGAAAGTGGCATTTTTCCCGATAAACTGAAAGAGTCTGTTGTAGTTCCCATTCATAAAAAGGCAGAAAAGATGTACTAGGGCAGTATAGACCGATTGCTCTATTGTCAATACTAGCTAAGATAATAGAAAAAATGTATGCAAACCAGATTGACTGATTATTTGAACAGCAGGAACTTTTCAACCCAAATCAGTTCGGGTTTACAAAAAGCAAGAATACTGAAGGGGCGATTTTAAATTTTGTTGAGCAGGTATATAATAGTTTTAATAATAACTACAAAACAACTGGAATTTTTATTGACTTTGCAAGGCTTACGATTTGGTAAATCATACAATATTATTGAATAAATTAGAATTACTTGGCATAAGAGGAAAACGTTAAATTGGTTTGTCACCTATTTAGGAAATCGTTTACAGAGAGTCAAAATTGGCACAAACTTAAGCAAGGAAAGACAAGTAAACATAGGCGTCCCCAGGGAAGCGTGCTTTCATCAACATTATTTTTGATTTTTATCAACGATCTATTAAATTTACAAATAAATGGGAAAATAATAGGATTTGCAGATGATATAGCGATTAGGTACACGGAGGAAAACTGGGGAATTATCTGGGAGGAAATTAATGATGACTTAGGACTAATAAGACAATGGTGTGAAAATAATAGAATGGTACTAAATGCTTCAAAAACAACGTTTTTAAATTTTGATTACAAAGGATTTTATTTCGGAAAAGATTTAAAATTTCATAAAATGGGCTGGTCTGATCGGAATGTTTTATGTGGCTGTGACAATATTGACCAAGTTGATACAATAAAATACCTAGGAGTGATTATAGATGAAAAACTAAGTTGGAAACAACATTTAAATAATCTGCAAGTAAGCTTAAGAAAAAATATACGTCAATTTTATTTTCTAAACAATTTTCTTGATGAGAGACTTTTAAAAATGTTGTATTTTTCATTGATACACTCAAGGATCAACTATGGAATGGAAAACTGGGGAGCAGCACATAAAATAAATCTAATTCCTTTAATTACAACACAAAACCATTTCATTAGAATAATTGCTAATAAACCGAAAAGAGAATCTGCATTACCTATCTTCAAAGATCTAAAAATACTACCAATCAAGTATTTATTTGTTTTTAAAGTATTGAAAATATTCTATAATAGAAGTGGAAATAACGGTAATGACAGAGTATACATTAGAACAAGAAGTGCAACCAAGGCCTCTTGGTTAGACCGAAAGTAAGCAAATCAATCTTCAAAAAGCTTATCCTTTTAGGTCCAAAATGTTATAATTTACTCCCGGTTAAAATTAAAAATTGTAAAAAAAGTAAAGTATTTGTAAATAATGTAAAAAAATGGTTATTTGAGTTAGATTAACAGGATGTAAATAATATGTTTGTAGTGTTAGAATAAGATATTTTTGTTTCATTGTATATGTTTTTATTGAAACTTAAATTAGTTATTGGGAATATGTATAAAATTTTCAGACCACGCAGCTGCAGTGAACCGCTTGTTTTTCTTTTTTTTCTCTTGTATAAAGTTTGACTGTTAAATGTTATTTATTTTAAAAAGTTCAAGTTGAGCTAGCCACATTTACTAGAAGCCGTGGCTAGTAATTCCTATTAAAACATATTTTGAAACCTGTAATAATTTGTTGGAATAAAGTTTATTTTATTATTAATTAGAGGTAATTAAGAGGTCAATTACCGGGGTCAACGATCGTGCTAACCCTTGCACGGGTCGAGGTTTATGACCTAACGGTAGGTTATTTCAATTATGTAACCGTGTAATCGGGGAAACTTGTTAACCTTGAAGGGGTTTCCCTTGGAAATAACTTGGGACTGCTAAAAAAGGCCTTCGTTAGGTGGTCCGCTACTTCAGTATTTGATTACCACCGACCTTGAACAATGGAGTACGCACGTCAATTGGCAATCAGTGACGGGCTTCGTGCGGTCTTACGGAAGACGCAAGCCGACACTTACGTAATCAATAAATTCTGACTTTTGGGCCTCACTCACCTTAAAATTAGCGGAAGACTACGATGTCTTGAAGATTGTAGGGATCTTCACGTCAAAAACACACACAGATACACACACACATAAACACAACAGTCTTCCGCATTTCCCTACGTTTCGCTGCACCTATAAACGTACCGCGTTCTCAAGGGCTTTTGTCCGGTCTTTAACACGTTGCGAACGACGAACCACTGACGAATTAGATGAGTCACTAGCGGGGTGGTGAGGGGAAGGAGGGGGAGGCTTGCTTATCTCTATGCAGTTTTGTTTACCCATCAGCTGATTCGCCTCTTCTTTTACTGTGTCTATGTAGATCACTATGTGTCTATGTAAGGCACTCTAGAAGTCTATGCCAGGCTGAGTCTTGCTCCTGGCAGTCGTTACATTGCGAGTCTTCGGCTCGGTGGAATCTGTGTAGATATTCTTTAAATGCTCCATGTCCAGTAAGTATTTGTATCATAGTATTATCTGTTTCTTCGATATGCTTGAGGATTCTTCGTTCCTTGATTTCTGGCAGAATTGCATGAGTATATCTTCCAGTGGTTGCCTGATCCCATTCGGCTTGCCACAGTTCTTCAGTTTGGTTCTTGATTTGTGCTCTTGTTTCTTCCAATCTTCTCAAGGCTCTCTTCCTTAGCTTGATGCACTCTTGTAATTTAATCGTGATAGGGGGATTTCCAGTTATCACGCACAGCGCCTGCAGCGGACTGGTTCTGTACGCTCCTGTAGTTGAAATTAAAGCCTGTCTCTGCGTTTCCCTTAGGTTCTTGATTATTGCGTAGTGGGTGAGCCTGTGCCCCCAGGCTATTGCTGCGTAGCTCATTATGGGCACGAAAACAGACTTATACAGCAGGTTCATCTTCACTGCTTTGATCCCGTATAGGGTTTTCATAATCCTTCCTATTTTGTTAAAAAGAGTTCTTGCTTTAACTCCTTGATCTTTGATGTGTGGCAGAAAAGTCATCCCAGTGTCAAGTGTAATTCCCAGGTAGATGTGTGTCTTCACATTTTGGATTCTTTGGTTCTTGTATTTGATCACCGGGGGCCTTGCTTCCATGTTACCTTTAAGAGTTATGCACTTGGTTTTATCAGTTGACACTTTCATCTTGGCACTATCTGCCCAGCTGCTGAGCACATTCGTGACTTCATTGCCGAGTCTCTCAACTTCTCTTCTTGTACTTGCTTGAACCAGAAATGCGACGTCGTCTGCAAAGGCGATCACGTCGGTACCCTCTAGATAGTTCTTGTTAGGTAAATCGTCAAACGTGATATTCCATAGGTGGGGTCCCAGGACCGATCCTTGAGGGCAGCCGAGGTTCATCTCTCGAAGAACTTCCTCTCCATCATTTGATAGCGCAATCGTTCTGTTGGATAGGTATGATTTGATTACTCTGTAGATGGTTCCTGAAGCATTTATTCTGTTCAGGTTTTCAAAAACTGTGGGCCACCATAGAGAGTCAAAGGCTCCACTTATATCAACTAGTATTCCTACAACGTAGGTTTCTTGCGAAGTTGTGACGTAGTTTGTAAGTCTCTCTATGGCATCGACTGTGCTTTTACCCTTACGAAAGCCGTATTGAGCATCGTTCATCAGGTTGTTGTCTTCTGCATAGTCCATGAGTCTATTGGTGATTAGTCTCTCATATATTTTCCCTATAGTGGGGAGTAGGCTTATCGGTCTGTAAGACTTGGGTTGGGACCAGTCCCTGTCCCCTTGCTTTTTAATGATCTTCAGTTTAGCCAGTTTCCATTTGTCTGGGAAGATCTCTTGCCTCCAAGCCAGGTTGTAGATGTTCAGGAGTGTGAGACGATTTTCCTCATTTAGATTGATGTATATTTCGGCCGGGATTTTATCCGGACCTGGGGCACTCCTTTTCCTGGTCTTGGCGATGGCCGCCTCAAGCTCTTGTGGATTGAAGGGTGGTTCGATGTTCTGGTTTGCCGAACTTGGCTCTATGTTCCTTCTGGCACCAGAGAGTTAATCATTGTTCTTAATGTTTCGGCGTTGTCAGTTGTTAATCCATTTCCAGTTCTTAGTGTTGCAAGTACTTCTTTATTCTTTATCTTCGAGGCTGCTAGCCTGTAGGCGAGTCCGTAAGGATCTAGATTTGTGGAATCCCTGACAAATGTCCTCCATGATTCTTTCTTGCCACTGTAGATTTCTTTCTTGTACTCCAGTCTTTTCCTCCTGAAGACTCCCATATAGACAAGTTTAATTCTGCATGGGCAGCATGCTTGATACTTCTTCCTGGCTCTGCTTACTTGCTTCCGTAAATTGGTTAATCTAGGCGACCACCATGGGACGCTTTTCTTTCTTATCTTGACTTTAGGTAGTGTTTCCTCACACACCTCGGAGACCAACCGAGTGAAAGAGTCAATGCTCTCGGTGGTTTCTTGGAGATCCAACTCTGGAGTGATTTCCAGTTCTTCTGTTCTGCTAAGAATTCTTTCATTAATGAGGTCATAATCTGCAAATTTCAAGTTGTACTTGTCTATGTCCTTGCTGTAATTGGTCGGTTTGAGGTTTTGCTTATAAGAGTCAGTACACTAAAGTAGTCTTATATCTAAAGTCTGTTGATTATATACAACCCAACCAACCGCCGTTCTTACACTTTTATTTACATGATCCAAGCACTCCCCAGAAACTGAAAATTTTTAGTTTGTTATTCTTACCTTTAGATGGTGAAAATCCATAATTGCGATGAAAAAGTGGTTCCGTGCCGGAAATGACGTCATGGGGTGTCTTTTGACATATGACGACGTAACTCGTCACCCGCATCGCGCGTAACACTTTCGTCACTTTTGCTTATAAGAGTCAGTACACTAAAGTAGTCTTATATCTAAAGTCTGTTGATTATATACAACCCAACCAACCGCCGTTCTTACACTTTTATTTACATGTCTGCGTGGTACTTGTCGAAACAAGCCAGGGGACATAGTGCTGGTTCTCCAGGGCATTGAGCACACATATACACTGTTTCCCTTCTTCTCCCTTCTTTGTAGCAGACCCTACACCTTTTTTCTGAAATCGGATTTTCGTTCAAGTTGGGAATTTGGAAACAACATGAAGATTGTTTATTTTTGCTGAGGAACGCTTAGGAGGAGGAAGAAGCTGCTGTGGTCCTGTAGGCAAAATGGACTGAATAACTGACATGTCGGAAGTCATACAGACTCATTTGATTGTCACCGTTTGCGAAGTTGTACAGTTTCTGGGCATTGATCATGATCATTTGTATTACGTGGACAAATATCTTTTTTACCATCGTAAGAAACGATAGGTATGAGCATCATTTGGTCATGCCGGTCGGCACCCTTCATGTTTGCGTTGTGGTAAACAATTGGGAGGGTTTTGACGTTCTTTTCCTTTCCTGTTAGTGGATGTTACCGTGTCATTTTCAAACTCAGTTGAAAGGTCGGCTACAGTACGCTTGTCCTTCCACTTTGTACACATCACGCCTTCAGCACCACTGACATGTTTCCCCTGTCTTCAGTTTTGTAGTGCGGAGCTCTAGGTGGAATATTTTTCTGTTCAGTCTCAAGGTGCCTGTGCAGTATGTATCTTTCTGTAGAAGGTAAGAGGCCAGGGGAAAACTGTTATAAAGTTATCAACATTTTTAGACAGCATGTAGACCTTTCTAGTCTTCCTAAAATCAAGTGACCACTTTCATAGCATGACCTTTACCAACCCAGCTGCCTCGGACTTTGCCTTTCCCCGAGTACACTGTAAAACAGATTGTAAGACCCAAGGGGTCAAAGACTAAGTTATACCCCGGTGGCCGATAAAGGAACGAACAAGGTAAACGGATTACAGGAGTACTATTAGAGCTAGAAAGATGAAACAAACTTTTCTATCTGGAAATCGTACGGAGATTTCAGGAAAAATATTTAAGATTCTCAGTGTACAGGGTGTCAATACTGAAACTCACGGGGTCAAAACTCGATGAGAAAATACAAAGGTGGGTTATATTGTACATAGTTTTAATCAGAAGACATTCTCGATATTTTGGCGAAACAATCTTTTGATATGTTGCGCCATTACAGAAAAAGGAAACTATGAACATGTCAAAATAGTCGCGTGCTTTACAGTTCAGTAGTTAAACTATAAATTCGATTAAAAATATTCTTTGCATTATTTCTCAAAAATTTGACGAGCCTCTTTTAATGGTATGTAGTAAAACATAGCCGTTTTCAAAACATTCTTACCTTCAAAATCAAACAATTGAATGTAAACATATGACGACGTAAGTCAAAACAATTCAATCATAAAGTAGTAAGATCAATAATTATTATTTACAGTATTTATAAGTAATGGCATATACAATTTTATAAGCACTTGTACTCACACACAAGATTGTTTGAGGACGCTATAACCAATTTTAACCAAAATGATTTTGCCTGTATAACTTTAGTAGTTTATACAGACTCATTTGATTGTCACCATATGCGAAGTTTAAAACAAGAGCCATAAAAATATCATATCATTTGTATTGTTTGTATTTTGTGAGTACCTGTTAATACAGTGCTCAGTAGGTTAACGACATCATTTCAGTCGACCCTTCCTAAAATTGGTTTATATTTTTATGTTTGTTTGCTTTATTGTAACTGTACCATTACAAAACACGAACAGTTTTTCAGCTTTCTTGAAGCGAGGTGCAATAATTGACAGCCATCTTCCTTTAGTAAAATTCCCTGATCAACATTTATGGGCTGTTCAATATCCTAGTCTTGAGTTTTGTAGTGCGGAGCTTGTCCCATGCTTGGGAATATAACAATAATTCATGCCCTAAAAAGAAAAGCACTCGTTGCTATCGCAGTTCTGGCGCTTCCCCTTTTGTGTCTGGTGTAGTCTTTTGGAGGAGTACAAGGTAAGTTGCACACTTTGCTATAATCTATAGACATTTGGTCACGAACAAACTTATCCATGAATAGTCTTGCGAGTGAGCCCAATAACCTTTTTCAATTCTGGGACCATTTATTTATACGAGACCCAGGTGTAAGGGTTGGTTTGAAAAACTTCAGTGGCGTATCTGTTCGTTTCGGCCGAAAATATCATCTACCAGCAAAAAAACAATCAACTGGCCTATTATCACTTGTATGTTCTAACATCAGGAAGGCCTTGGGTGTTCAGAGACCATGTTGGTTCATCGGTCTCTGACCACTTTCATAGTTTCGCCATTTTCATAGTGACATGACGCTGGAGGTTATGTTGTGGTCTATTTGACTAATCTTGATGGCCCAGCCATAGTAAAAGTAAAACACTTACACTAACATATATTTACACTAAAACATCTACAGGGTTGGGCAAATGTGTGGATACCCCTAGTTAACTTTTTAATGGGTGACACCAGGAAAACTAAACTCCGCATACCTTCATAAGAAACAAAAATGCACTTTTTGGTCGGTATCACTTGCCCGGGACCCCAAAATGGGGTATTTTGGGGTAGGTAAAGATAGATCTCTATACATTTCCACTGGATTGCGCTCTGTGTTTCGTCTCCGCGAGCGCTTCCCCCTCCACCAAGCCCTTACCTCGGCTCGCTCCCGTACAATCCAATACACAGTTAGCACTGTCTACGCTGAATAATAATAACTCGTGTTGGAATTTTTTGTTTATACAACACACAAATAACATATAGTAGGTCCTTTATAGAAAAACTAGGTATTGATTAGAAATGTAACAATTTATTATAATACCTTATTACATTATGTTTTAAGGTAATGTGTGTCGTATTGCCGTTCTCGAATTATTTTTATGAATAGGCAGTTTTAGTGTAATGAAACTTGATGTATGATAATAATAACTGAAGTATAAAACAAAATAATTTTGTATAAATCAACAACAGAACATGACAGTATATTTTCGACTGTAATTCATTGTTTCTTTTTATGATACAAAATGTATATAAGGAAAATAATTAACCAACCGTAATTTATATTAATTTATTTCACAAAGTTAGATTATAGCTGCCAATTAAAGTAAAAAACACTAAGCCTAATATACACCCATATAATCAAGCGTTTTTGAACAAGATAAGCTTGTGCAGCTTTTGTCTGATACCAATTGAACTAACTCAACTGTGGGGTGGCTTTGAAATACAGGGTTATTACAAATGATGTTCCTGATTTCGATTATAAAAATTACTGGGTGAATTTGCTTTTACACCATTTTAATTGGTACCATGGGAAGAAAAAACCATCAAGTATTATTAATACTGGTTTGGGTGCGTATCTCATGTTTCTTAAGTCAATTGTGTGCGTGTTGTGTAATGGTTGAGTTTGAAGGCAGTAATGCTTGTTGTGTAATGGCTTATTAAATTAACCAATTTTATTAGTATGCAACCAATTTTTATAGAACCATGTTTAATGAAGATCCTCCTAGTAACCAATCTAATGACAAGTTAGTAGTTATTGAATTTAAAAATATATGGCCGCATTTGTAGAAGAATGTTACTCGACCTGACCTAGCCTTCATCAATATCTTCGGATAACACTCCCTGTAATTTTTTCTTGTGGGGATACATCAAATATAAGGTGTACACACCACCATTACCATTAGTAAACCTGAGATCCAGCAACAGATAACCAATGCCATCGAAACAATGGATCAAGATTAAAGAAACACTCTTATCAACGTATGACAAGGGCTTGACTATAGGATTGAACTCTTTGTAGCACAAGGGGTACCCATATGAACAACTTAAAATTATAAATACTTGTGACGAAACTTTTGAGTTTTTCTTAAAAGTAACCATTTTGTTTCTTTGTATAACATATAAAACTATTTTATACACACTTGAAATCGTGAACATCATTTGTAATAACCCTGTACAGTCTCACCGAAATACATGGTAGCCTCGTTAATAATTCTATCTACAATGTTTGGGTTTGTCACGTTATTTTGTTTAATCGCTGTACTGAAGACATCTCTGTTAGGATAAAATAGTTTTCCCATGTTTACTGATGATACAAAATTCATGAATGGCTCTGGTTTACAAAAATCTTGTTTTGTCATCACTTGGAAGCAGTATAGGCTACACATTGTCCTTTGTCAGAGATCTTTGCCAGTGATCCATATCCTTATCATAATTTTCGTCCAAAACATTTATTTTCTGTGCCTCAAAGAAACTGGTCTTTGACTCTTGCAGGTCAGGATCAAAATTGATTGCATTTGATTTTTCACTGGCTTGTACGCTGTTCCTAAACATCAGTTTTTTTCCAGTTGTTGTTAGAGCAGTTGTAGGCAGCACAGTATTTCGCCATGATCACATGTTTCCAAATGTAAACATATAGTTTTGGTGAACTCAGCTACAGGATGGAGGGATGACGCCAGTCCCTTGGGTTGCTACGTGCATGTCAGGGCTTGTGACAAGGGCTTGGTGGTGGGGGAACCAGCCGCTGCCGGCCGACCGAAACTGGCCCATTCCCGGCGTATTCAGTGCGCAATCCAGTGGAAATAAATAGAGATCTATGGCCCCATCGAGTGACACCTCATTTTAAAGGCCTTTACTAAAGAAGAATATCAGCGAAAACTAGAGCTCTCTATCTCAACCCAGTACGACACGGCGGTCATTTGAAAATTCATCGTACAATTTAACCTCATTAAAAGTTTCTTGATGAAACAATTATGAACAGTGTACACTTACCTTTTTAAAACATTTCATAAGAAATTTACGTTGCAAAAATTCCAAATTATCACAAACATTTTTATAATGGTGTAGGAAACAATTTTATTACATTATTTAACATAAAAACTCATTGGTCCTACTCACCTAATTTCCTTATAACAGATGCTCGAATTGCTCCCCTTGTACTGTCTGGACAAGTCCTAGCCTGTTGTAAAAATGTGAAACAGCACGTAGAATGGATTCTCGTGGAACTTTTCCAATTTCCTCAACTATTCTGTTCCTCAGATCATTTATGCACTGTGGTTTGGTTTTATACACATTTTCTTTAATATGGCCCCATGCAAAGTAATCTAGTGGTGACAAATCAGGTGACCTTGCAGGCCACTCGATAGCACCTCGTCTCCCTATCCAGCGATTTGGAAACACGTTGTTCAAATACGCGTGGACATCCAGTCCATAGTGTGGTGGAGCTCCATCTTGCTGGAACCAAA
This sequence comes from Matsumurasca onukii, assembly GCA_018831715.1. Lineage (NCBI taxonomy): Eukaryota > Metazoa > Arthropoda > Insecta > Hemiptera > Cicadellidae > Matsumurasca > Matsumurasca onukii. Next base: position 9,450,986 of record CM032066.1, on the reverse strand, counting down.
TTTGATCACAGTTATTTGTTGCTAACTGGACAGCGGGAATAATTTGCTGTTGGAGCATTGCCAGGTACACTGCGGAATTAAGATTTCCTACAATGAAGAAGGGTCCGACAAATTTGTCTCCTACAATACCAAGCCAAACATTTACTTTTTCAGGATGTTGTGTGTGTTCTCTCATCCAGCGAGGGTTTTCATCACACCAATAGCGACAATTATGCCTGTTGACATTTCCGTTGATCATAAAGGTTGCTTCATCCGAGAAAACAACGTTATTCAATGTAATAGTATTGTTATCAATATTTGCCATCATAAGCTCGCCAAATTCTACTCGACGATCGAAGTCATCCTCAGACAGTTCCTGAACCAAATGAATTTTGTATGCTTTGAAACCATTTTTGTGTAAAACTCTACCCACTGATCTTCGGGAGATTTCTACACTTTGGGAAACAAAATTTGTTGAGACATGGGGATTTTCTCCGACGGATAGCAAAACGTCCAATGAATTTTCTTCGTCTGTTGCAGTTTTTGGTCTTCCTGATTTGGGGCGGTCCTTAACACTGCCTGTCTCCTCAAAACGTTGAATAGTTTTTTGTACTCCTGATTTTGAAATAGGGTTGCGATTAGGAAAAGAATCATTAAATAAGTCCTTTACTTGTTCATAACTTCTAATTCTGTCACCATATCCTCGCATCATTAGTATAGTGATACGCTCTCGTTCACTTAGCTCCATTTTACTTAACACGAGAAAATAGTCATTAAATTGGCTAGCAATAATAATGGTTAGTGCTAAAAGATTTAATAAAGGAGCTCTACAGTAGTTCTTACTCAAATGCCAGTCTGACGATTACTGATAAGGTTTTGGTTCTGGAATGTCCAAGCTGGTGAAAGTTTGTTTCCAGAGTCATTATTGTTTGAGTCTGACGATTACTGATAAGGTTGTGGTTCTGGAATGTCCAAGCTGGTGAAAGTTTGTGTCCAGAGTCATTATTGTTTGCCAATGCGGGTTTTTCCAATAATGCCGCTGGTTTTCCTCTAATTTAGAGTTGAATTTAAATAAAACAATTACAATAAACTACCATAACTCTGAGAGTAGAGGGAAACATTTTTGTTTGCACTATGTTTCTTATTAAATAAATACCTTTAAAATAAGGTGTCACTCGATGGGGCTTTACATTTAAAATTTTGGAGCTACCCCCAAAATACCCCATTTTGGGGTCCCGGGCAAAATTGTGATACCCACCAAAAAGTGCATTTTTGTTTCTTATGAAGGTATGCGGAGTTTAGTTTTCCTGGTGTCACCCATTAAAAAGTTAACTAGGGGTATCCACACATTTGCCCAATCCTGTATAACATGTATATAAACTACACAAACAAAAAGAAAAATGCCACCCCGAAACTGCGACGCAGAAAAGTAATTTGGAACGTTCCGATTACGCTACGCACAAAAGATGATTATTCGTGCCACGCTAGCCACTCACTGACAAACAATGAATCTGGTTGGTCGGATGACGACGCAAGTGATGACTCATCAGCGTGCGCGCGCAGCCAACTATGACGACGTAAGGCGTCACCGCAGCGAGTGTGTTAAAAAGGAATTTTGAAGGAATACAAGCTACTCCTCTTGTGTCAGTTGTTGTGAACAGTTGTACGATTGCTAGATGCGAAATGGAGGTTATTGTAGGGTTACGTGGTAACAAGCAGCTTTTTTTTAGATGGATACTTGTACAGTAAACGTAGATCGGGCAATACTAGTGTGTTATGGCAGTGCGCTCACAGAGGAAAATTTGCTTGTTGCGGATCATTGTCGACAACTAATGGACCCCCGGTAAGTGCAAAAATTACATGATTTTCCTATAGTTATGTAAGGTCTTAAAACAGAGGGTGTCTCAAAAATGTATACACACTTTAAATTAACGAAGCTAATTACAAATGGTTTTTAGTTACACCAGCTGATAATACAAAACATCTGTTTTCAACAATATAACTAAATTTTACTATTTACGATTAGTTCCATTGTCTTTTGATTAGCAATTCTTTCAATTGCCCTGTACAGTCAGTTTGTTTAGAATTTATATGCAGCGTTATCACTAAATTACGCTTCCAGTTATAACAATTATAATTTAAGCACATTAACCAGTTGAAAATATGGTTTGAATTTATACTCTATGCTATAGATTGTGCCCAGAGTAGGTCCCACGGCCTCTTAACCAGTACAACACCCCAAAAGTACTATTTTGATTGTCTATGCAAGTCTGAAGTCGCCTACATAAATAATGAAATAATGAAGTGTATTTCCAATATTTACATACAAAATGGATAATAGCTGAACACAAGCTAAATAGGTTTTACATGTGTAGGTATTATTCCCGAAACAATGTTTACCGAACTCCGAGGAGTATCCGTCCTGAAAACCACCTACACACAAGCGAAAATGTCGCTTATAAGCCGTATACGTTTATATTTAGCAAGTTTTCATAGGAAATAGAGCTATTAATTTACATCGCCAAATAGAACAGAACGTCATTAAACGGGAAATAAATTGATTTCAATTCAAGCAAATTCTTAAGTAAGTATGGCAAAATTAAAAAAAATACTAATAGCGTATAAAAGAGTTTTGTTTAATTCAAAAAGATAAATAAATAAAAACCTTTTATATTTTATTTGAAATTTGCAAGTATTCACCGTAGTTTTTTTGGCTACGTGAGGCTAGATTTGTATTGTAGCGTTAAACACATACGCACAGATAAATACTCTAGTATGCTGAAATGAAATACAAAAATAGATCGTGTTATATCTCGTTTAAAAAGTAATACTTTAATAAAAATTTTGCGTAAATTAAACTTGTGTGTTTTGGTGGCCGTATACAATCGTATATTAATACTCTTTGCTCAAACATTTCCTCTTACTTGACCTTACCTCCTCCCTTCCATAAAACATTGGTCCTAAATTGTATAGCAAATTGCTTCTACGAATTCAAAATGTGCACACTTAAAATAAATTCAAAAGTTTACTAAATATGTTTTTATTGGAAAAGCTAGCTACTCGGTAGATACATTCTTTGAAATGTAACAGTAAGAACAGTTTTTGTTTTTATGTTTTTTATATATAATTAACTTTATTATTATTTACAATATATAAAAAGCAACTAACAAGATTATTAAACACAGTAAATTTCAAATTAGGTTGTTATCAAATTGAAGAATTACATCTGGACACCAGCCCCATCTTCGAAACCTAGCAGACTCGCACTTCTCCACTTCTGTCGGGTGCCCCTGATGCACATGCTGCTGGCTCTCACTACGGCTACCCCGATTCTTGCTCTCAGCCACCCTGAAACTTGACTTTGTGGCCGGTCCCATCGGTTTGAGAGTCTTTCAGACAAATTCTTCAAAAAGCTATTTGTTTGGGGAGCGAACATTCCATCGACAGATATGACGAGTGGCGTAAATGAAGCGTGACGGTCCTCACATGCCTGAAGATATTTCCTTTTCTTTTCTTCTTCGGCTGAAGACAGGATAGACGCTACAGGCCTGGATACGTAAGAGGGAGCATCAGTGTCAACGACACGTATATCGAATAATGCCTCCCTCTGTGCATCCCAGACCCCACGACAAGCCAGATCCTCTCGCAGTCCGTCGCCACCATCTGAAATTATCGGTTCTATCGTCACGTTGCCCCATACTTTTATGCATAGTTCTCCAAACAAATCTCTGATTTCATTGTGACGTCTAGTTATAAGGCCTCCAGTTTTACAGCATAAAGCATGGTCCAAATTGAAAGTTTGGCTTCCACACCCATCACAAGTGTGAGGCATGCTTACGGGTTTTCTGTGATACCGCATGGATAGTGCATCTCTGAATTAATAAGCGGACAAGTCAAAATGTTTTTTCTTCAGTGGTATTATAGATAGCCAAGAAGACGTTTTAGTTTTAAATTTGTCATAAATTGATCTTTCGATTGCTCTTTTTCTGATAGGGTTGAATTTGGGTAGTGTGATATCTAGAAGGTTTTTGTCTTTTACATTTTTCTCAGCTGCATATTGACTACGAACCTCTTCTAATGTTGTGTAGTGCTGCTGTAAATCTAAATTTGTTCTTTGGATGATTGCTTCTGATAATTTTTTATTTCCATTTTTTGATGAGTCGAAATTGTGCTTAGCTGTATTGGATGGATTTGCTATAGCAAGACCTCCTTTGTTCAATGGTAAGCAAAAAATGGTTTTTGTTGTTTATCTCACATTATGTAACATAAGTTATTATAATCATAACAGCCTTTTTCTTTTAAAATTTTAATATTATTTTGGTGATACAAATTAATTGTATTATAAACGTCAAACATGTCCTTCAAACACTAAAAGCAATACTACCGTTAAAAGAACAATTATTTAGTTATTATTACATATTTTTTTATTACCAATTTACAATGAATTTAAATAAATTTGTATTTTTTACAAAACCGTACTGTTTTTACACGATAAATTATGTAAAAAAAGAAGTGCAATTGGTCTACTGACAAACACATGCCCATACACTTGCTATTGTATTCCTCAAGACGATTTTGGTGGCAGTGGCGTCTTTTCTGTATAGCGGGAGAGTAAAAAATATGTAGTGATCATTTCAGGTTGACCTGGAACGTTTTCAAAATGCTACATTATTTTGAGTCATGCGTAAAAGTCACTTGTGAATTGTGGGTGTCACTATTAACAATATACAGTTGTTTTACAAATATATTATTATATCTATTTACTTTGTTCCAGTATCTTAATGTTTCGAATCTGAGGCTCCATTCTCATCCTTCGAATGAGAACTTCAAAGAATCAATTACAATACGGAAAGGTCTCCGCGAACATTCAGCAAGTCGCTAGACGCGAGACCTTGCGGACTTTTATCGGATTCCCTGCACAACGCAAAAGACTGGGAAAAGGAAATTATTGGTAAATTGTCAACAATCAAGCGGGACATAGAAAATAACGACAACTAAGTCTTCCACCCGTTCCCCAGAAAGTGGAAGACTTGAATTTAAGTGAACAGTGGAGGTTTACTGGTGGGAAACCTTTTCTCATTCACGATAGTTGACCAAAAAGTGACAGAGCCATGGATTTTGGTACCGATAATTTTTGAATACTTTTGGGACAGTCTAAGATGTGGTTCATGGACGGTACATTTAGCGTAAGTTCAAAACTTTTTCAACAATTATACATAATTAGAGGGACTAAGAATGATGAAGTGTTTACTTGTGTGTACGTGAATATGTCTAGGAAGACTCAAACACTTTACCAAGAAGTTTTTAAAGTGGTGTTAAAAAATGTTAGAACTAGGAGTATTGGCTCGCCCAGAAAAAAAATATGACGGACTTTGAAGATGGAGCCATGAGGACAGCCAAAAGTATATTTCATAACGAAGTTGTAGTAAAAGGCTGTTTTTTCATCTGTCCCAAAGCATATAAAGACATATACAGCAATGTAGGCTGGCGCGTCAGTACAAGGAGGAGGGAGATATCAAACTGTTTTGCGGGATGCTGAACGCACTTGCCTTCCTGCCTCCTGAGGACATTGAACAGGGGATGCTTCTTATAAGTGTGACCGCTCCTGTGGAGCTGACTGATCTTTTCTCTACTTTGAACAAGCTTATGTAAGTGGCAAAATTGGAAGCGACACACCTCCTTAGTCCCCAAATATGGAGTGTCCATCAGCTGATGTTGGAAGATCTCAACAAAACCAACAACAACTGCGAGGGTGGAACCGACGGTTTAAGATTTTGGTGGGTCAAACCAACGCATCTTTTTGGGTTTTGATGACAGCTGTGCAACGAGACGAGGCGTACGAAAGGACGAAGATTCTTCTCCCGCCAGATGACGCGCTAGAAACGTCAACAAAGAAGAAGGATGCACATTTGAAGAATTATTTGAAAACAAAATGTTTAAAATATAAAAACCAAAACATTAACATAGAAACCGTCTTGAAAAGGATTGGTGAGAAGATTCGTTTTTAGGTGTAAATAGGTTTATATGTAGTTACTTGTATATTTTCCTAAGATATGATATAAATGATTACCTCTAAAAAATGCACAATGTACGTTATTATCTTATCTTCAATTGTATTGTATTATATGTATAGTGTAAGCAAAAATTACGTAAAACGTTCAAGCATTAACTAGTTGTTTTTTCCAGCTTTAAGGCCTTTTGACAATTAAGTTACCTGTTGTTGTAGCCTGTAGACCTTGTATTGTTGTTGTTTCCCGATGTACATTTCGACCTTAAGGTAGGTCATCTTGATCATTTAAAAAATGATTTTATGAACATAACATCATAACAGGCTGCTAGCAACTCATGCCTGTCACCACGCGCAGCAACAGCGTAACATCAGCAGACGACACAACAAACGATAACAACATGGCTATGACATCTGACCAGAAACTTGATATGATTTTGAAAGAAATTGCAGAAATAAAACTCATAACAACAAGTTTAGTAGTGATATTTCCGAGATGAAAGAAAGTATAAACCAGTTTAAAAAGGACATAAGTGAAACAGTTGAGATGTGTTTTTGAAATTAGAAGATACCAATCAAGAGGTGAAAACTAATAAAGTCAGTATAATTGATCATGAGAAACACATAGAGCTTTTATCCAGCGAGTTAGAGAAGATGAAGAAGCAAGTGGCTGAACTTCAACATTCAACTGAAGCAAGCAACCAGTACTCTCGCAGCAATTGTCTGGAGATCTACGGCGTACCTGAGATGAAGAATGAAGACATCATGGCAGTTGTCAAGAGTGTTGGAAAGGCGCTGAACTTTGAACTCAAGGATAGGATGGTTGATGCGGTACATCGTTTGGCGCAGAACCCTAGAAACCCTGATGCTCATCGTGGAATTGTCCTGAAGTTTTGTCGACGGATTGATATGGAAGTTATGAGGAGCAAGACGCGAGTGAAGAACGGATTCTCTGCGGTGGAGTTGGGTATGAACAGTGAAAGTAAAATCTACGTCAACTTGTCTCTGTCTAAGTACACAAAACTGTTGTGGAGTGAAGTTCGTGCCTTCAAGCTGAGCCATGGATACAAGTACGCCTGGATCACTAGTGCAGGGAAGGTGTTTCTTCGGAAAACTGATGGCTCGCGGCCAATCTTGATCAGGGGAAAAGTGGACCTCGACAAGCTGAAATGAACATTATCAGGGACAAACTTGCATGTGAGTTACACCAAATTATTTATTACTATTTAATAGATTGGGTTTTGTCTACTGTATTTATTGTATTCAAACTGTTACTTATTTATTGTTACTTATTTATATAGTCTACGATTTTTTTTTAGGTCTACAACTGTTATTTGTTACTATATATTCTAAAGTTTATTTTGGTTATAATTTATAGAGTCTATTTGCATATTTATTAAATGAATAATATTAATATATATTATCAAAATGTACGTGGTTTAAGGTCCAAGACCAATGATTTACGATTAGGGCTGTTAGCTATTGACTACGATATTGTCGCATTAAGTGAAACTTGGTTAAACTCCTCAATAAATAACTCTGAACTTTTTAATGATAAATATGTAGTTTTTAGGAGGGACAGGGATGCAAATTTAACTGGTATGGAAAGAGGGGGTGGTGTTTTAATTGGTATTAAAAATTGCTTTTCAGCTAATAGATTATGTGAAATAGAAACTGAGAGCGAGAACATTTGGATTAAAATAAAACTATCAAATACATATGCCATTATATTGGCTTTGGTTTATTTTGCTCCAAATTCAAATTTTGAAACTTACAAAACTTTTTTTGATAAGCTTGATTTGTATAAGTTCAAAAATGAACGCTTAATTGTAGTAGGAGATTTTAATTTACCAATAAATGGAGCACAGTGTGATTTATCTAAAGAAAATAAAATATGTAAGCAATTATTATTTTTCATGAATATGTATTCGTTAAAGTCATATAATAATATATTGAATTTTCAGGGTCGAACATTAGATTTATTCCTCTCAGATATTGACAATTTGCATATTACAGAAGACCCAGTCCCCTTAGTAAATATTGATAGGTACCACCCAGCATTAAACACTCATTTAGAAATTAATGAAAAAATGGTTGTTTTGGAAAAAAATGTAAGTGTAATTAATTATAATTATTGTAAAGGTGATTTTCTTTCTTTGTACAGAAATTTAAGAGGTACAGTTTGGAATGATTTATTTAACGTTAAAACTATAGATGAAGCAGTTAACTTATTTTATGATAAAATTTATTGTGTATTTAATTTAAGTGTGCCTAAAAATAGATCTATTCAATTAAAGTATCCTAACTGGTATTCTGTAAATTTAAAAAGATTAATAAAGAGAAAGGAAAGAATACGTAAGCAGTATAAGAAATATAATATGCTACACTTGTTAGATGAATTCAAGAATATTAGAAGAGAAGTTAAACAATTAATAAAATTTGATTACAAAGAATATTTAAAATCCGCAGAATCTGAGATAAATAGAAATCCCAAATCATTTTGGTCGGTAATCAAAAGTTTAAAGGGCACAAACATGAAACCAGCTACAATGTTATTCGATGGTGAAGAAGTAGAGGGAGGAGCAAAGATAGCAGAGACATTTGCAACATATTTTAACTCTGTTTACATAGATTGTACTTTGGACTCAGAGCAGCTTTGGAAACAAGCAAAATCCTCGCCAGTCATGAGTAATGCGGAAACATTGGCCTTTGATGAGATAACGAAACCTGAAATTCTTATCAGTCTGAATAAACTTAAGCCCAAAAGAACACTAGGGCCTGATGGTATACCACCATACATATTTAAGGCTTGTGCTGAGTTACTAGTTGATCCTTTACACTATTTATTCAATTTATCATTAAAAAATCAATGTTTTCCTACTCTATGGAAACTAGCCAAGATTGTTCCAGTGCCAAAAAAAGCAGCAAATAATGAAATAAGAAATCATAGACCTGTTGCAATTTTATCACCTCCTGCTAAAGTTTTTGAATCAATTATTTATGATAGACTCTTTTCTCATGTAAAAAGGTATATTAGTAATTACCAACATGGTTTTTCCCTAAAAGATCTATAAATTCTAATTTGTTAAATTTTTTGTTAAATTTATTTTGAAAATCCCAATTCTCTTAAGTTATTATTTTTTACACTTGTCCGATCAAAACTTGAGTATGGAACGATAATTTGGAACCCTCATACTAATTATCTCTTAGATATGATTGAAAATATTCAAAAAAAGTTCTTAAAATTTATGTACTACAAATGTTTTGGTTTTTATACAAATTTAGTTCCATATTCTGAATTATTGGACGTATTTGAAGTTTCTAGCTTATCCAAACGAATTCAATTAAATTCCTTACTTTTTCTATATAAGTTATTGCATGTAAGAACGGAAGATGATGAACTTGTATCGCAACTTAACTTCGCTGTTCCTCGCCTTTGCTCGCGTTACTCGTGTTTGTTCTCTACATCATTTTCCAGAACCAATCTGGGTTATAATTCACCTCTGAATAACATGTGTCGACTGTATAATTTAAACAGTCGTGAAGTCGATATTTTTTGTGATTCGATATTATTTGTGATATTTTTTGTAACTCCCCTTTCATAGAGCTGGAAGGCTTGCTGGTTTCATGTTTTATCATGTTTTATAATGTTTTATAGTGACAATTAATATCTTTTACTTGGTGCATGTTTTTATTTTACTATGCATTCTATTTATACAATCTCTAAATGTTGTTATAGTTATTTTTAATGATATTTGTGCAATTTTCGCCTAATATATGATTGGATGATAGATAGCTATTTAACAGTACATATCCTATAGTTGTTCATGCTGTATTTGTATTTAATTATGTATTATGCATGTAAATATTTTATTTTAACATTAATGCTTTGTGTAATTGGCTAACGCTGTATAAAAGCATTCAATAAAGAATTTTGAATTTGAATTTTGAATAACAGCAAAAACCAAACAAACCCCTCTTCAATCGTAGCCAAACACTTAAAAATGTACCCTACTCATAACATAACCTTTCCCGATTCCCTAACAGTTATCAGCAAAGGCAACAATAAATTCCTAGCCAAAGCACAAGAAGGATACGCTCTCTATAAGCACATAAACAATCATTTGAAGACAAAAATGTTTGGACCGAACCGGGACTTGAACCCGGGTCTCCCGCTTGCCGGGCGGTTATGCTAAACCACTACACCATCCGGCCCAACTATTTCTGCCTTCAAATTAAGTAATTAGATCTGAATGTTTATCCGAAACATGTGACTGTCAAATAGTGACTTTAAATCAACAAGCTGGAAATGTTACAAACCGAATTTAAATACTATGTGGATAATAAATATTCCATTTGGTTCATTTTAATAGATTTAATTATTAGTTATAAGGCACATAGACATTAAAGTGTTGTTCAGTAACCTAACTAAGTACATTCAAATTCAAACTTACTGCCGCCAAATCAGCCAAGGTGGTACCACTGCACTGATTGACCAATCATGTCAAACCTAACCAAAAGAGCGCGCTTTCTGAGCAACAATCGAGTACAAGGAGCAAGTCCTTCTTCTTCATCCAGCTCTCTCACGTTAAGCATCTCAAGTTACTCATTACTCAATTTTGACCTTTTAAATTTACTTAAACCTCACACAAGTTAAACATTATTCTCATTTGGTCCATATTAACATTCTAAATCGCAATAGCCCAGTTTTTTATAAAATTATCTTAACAATATTACTTTTCCCCCCTGCTTGCACCTCTACTACGGTGTCCAGTGCGGGCTACGGTGGCTGTTTACGCCTCTCATCTCATCAAGAAACAAGATCAGTGTGTGTGTGATAGTGCCGGGGCCCCTTGCAAAAAACCCGAAATTCGCGGCTGTGTCGTCTCTACTGTACCACAGGCCCGGAGATACCAAGGTGATTCCAGCCTCCCGGCTGGTGTACCCCCAGCCCCTAAACCACTTGGGTAAGTGAACTATTCTATCATAAACCTTTGTATCACTTACGGCTCTTCATTGCCAGATCACAATTCTTTTTAAAAACTTAAAAGAAATTATCACAACCTCAATTAACCCTCGAACACTATGTCAAATGACTTATTATAGATCTTAATTTGTATACACGCTAAAAAGCTAATTTATTACGAAAGAAATTCGAAGACTAAAATGTTTGGACCGAACCGGGACTTGAACCCGGGTCTCCCGCTTGCCGGGCGGTTATGCTAAACCACTACACCATAATAAAATAGTTGGGCCGGATGGTGTAGTGGTTTAGCATAACCGCCCGGCAAGCGGGAGACTTGGGTTCAAGTCCCGGTCCGGTCCAAACATTTTTGTCTTCAAATTTCTTTCGTAATAAATTAGCTTTTTAGCGTTTATACAAATTAAGATCTATCTCACATAAACAATCATGGAACAGAAAACCTCCTCAACCAAAAAGAATACTATGTTAATTCCATTTTACATAAAACAGCAAAAGACCTTGAAGACAGTTTCACGAATCGCCCGTCTAGGCCAAGCCAGCCCTCCCTCACCGTCCACAATACGACTCGCCCCATTATTCAAAGGCTCACGGGGAATCCCAACTTACCCCAGCCGGCGGCAGGAAGACCAGTCGAAAATATGCCAACGCGCGCTACGCCCGCAAACCCCCTCACCGGAGGGTCCAACCGCGTGGCGCTGCAGTAACATATAATGGAACAACAAGTGTACATAGTTTAGTGTTTAGTGGTTTTTAGTGTATATAGACAGCATCCCCGTGAAGATGACCTACCTTTAGGTCGAAGTGTACATCGGGAAACAGCAACAATACCCATAAAAACATAGCACCCATGTCGGAGCAGAGGAAGCTGGACGTCGTGTACTGCAATATGCTGCCGGAGTATAAGTTGGTGGTTCCACGTCAGGATTTCAGTTCTTTGGAGGTACTCTTCATGGACTCGTCTTCGGTACGTCAAGGGCTACATCCTCCGCTTCGTAGAAAACTGCAGAGATTCCGACAAGCGACAGGGTCACTTATCTTCTCAGGAGCTACGCAGTGCTGAATTGAAAATTTTCAAAATTGTGCAACATGATGTCTTTAGTGAAGATATTGCAAGTCTGAAAAGGAATTCTACCTGTTCTACTAAACTGCAGCGCCTAACTCCTCATCTCGACTCTCAAGACATACTACGCGTCGGTGGTCGTCTACAGAAAACTAACCTTCCAGCTGACGCAAGGCACCCGGTGATCCTACCTAAGAAGCATCCAGTAGTAAACATCTTGATTGTTTACTATCACATAAAGCACCTTCATGCTGGTGTTCAGCTCACGCAAGCCATCTTGAGACAGCGTGTTTGGATACAATCTTCTAGAAGCATTATACGCACAAGGCTCTATAAGTGCTTGACGTGTTTCAAGCACAAGCCTAAGGTTCAAACCCCTTTAATGGGTAACTTGCCTTCCATCCGAACTACTTCTGTCCGTCCATTCTTGAATGTTGGAATCGATTATGGTGGTTTCTTCAATATAAAAACTCACAAGATTCGTACTCTCCGTCTTACCAAGATGTACATCTGCGTCTTTGTATGCATGGTAACAAAGGCCGTTCACATTGAGGTCGTAACTGATCTGACCACAAACGCCTTCATTGCTGCACTCACTCGCTTCGTTTCAAGGCGCGGAATATGCGCATCCATATCTAGTGATTGCGCCACCAATTTTCTTGGGGCAAATAACCATCTCAAACAGATTACTGACTCCCTTAACAAGTCAGAAATTCATTCATTTACAGCTTAAAAGGGTATAAAATTTAAATTCAACCCCGCAGCACCCCACCAAGGCGGGCTGTGGGAGAGCGCTATCAAGAGCATCAAACACCATTTAAAACGCGCCATAGGAGAATATGTCTTCACTCTACCAGAATTCATAACGCTCACCACTCAGATTGAGGCGATACTCGACTCCAGACCCCTCACTGCTCTCTCTGAAGACCCAAAGGACCCTTCTGCCCTCACCCCTGCTCACTTCTTGATTGGATGCCCCCTAACAGCCATCCCCGAGGAGGATTTTCTTAAGGTTCCTTCCAACCGACTTAAACACTGGCAGTGAAGTAACTGTCTCTACATCAACAAATCTGGACAAGATGGCAACTCGAGTATTTAAACACTCTGCAGCAGCGGATGAAATGGACCACTTCAGTTAGAAATCTTAAAGTCGGCGACTTGGTTCTCGTCCACCAGCCCACTCCTCCACTGACTTGGCCTCTAGCACGAGTCGAAGCAGTGTCTCCTGGCAGTGACGGCATCGTGCGTGTTGTGCACCTCAAAACTTCTCAAGGGCATCTCACCAGGCCAGCTCATAGGGTCTGCCTCCTACCCTGCAACGTGGACTGGTTATAAGGCTAACTAGCACACAACCTTTGTAAATAGTTTTAACTTCAAGGGACATTTTTGTTTTGTTGAATCCTCTGTGGTTTCAAGGCCGCCGGTATGGATAATAAATATTCCATTTGGTTCATTTTTATAGATTTAATTATTAGTTATAAGGCACATAGACATTAAGGTGTTGTTCAGTAACCTAACTAAGTACATTCAAATTCAAACTTACTGCCGCCAAATCAGCCAAGGTGGTACCACTGCACTGATTGACCAATCATGTCAAACCTAACCAAAAGAGCGCGCTTTCTGAGCAACGGTCGAGTACAAGGAGCAAGTCCTTCTTCTTCATCCAGCTCTCTCACGTTAAGCATCTCAAGTTACTCATTACTCAATTTTGACCTTTTAAATTTACTTAAACCTCACACAAGTTAAACATTATTCTCATTTGGCCCATATTAACATTCTAAATTCCAATAGCCCAGTTTTTCTATAAAATTATCTTAACAATATTACTTTTCCCCCCTGCTTGCACCTCTACTACGGTGTCTAGTGCGGGCTACGGTGGCTGTTTACGCCTCTCATCTCATCAAGAAACAAGATCAGTGCGTGTGTGTTATCCCTAAAACTCAAATCATAGTGCCGGGGCCCTTGCAAAAACCCGAAATTCTCGTCTGTGTCGTCTCTACTAAAACAAAACAACGCGTTTAAAATACCAAAATGGTAAATACAGGCCCGTTAGACAAATATGAAAAGATACCAAGGTGATTCCAGCCTCCCGCACTTAAGCTGGTGTACCCCAGCTAACCCCTAAACAGAAAATATGACACTTGGGTAATTGACTTCCACATATACATCAATAAATTAAAAACTGTTCTATCATAAACCTTTAACCCAGCAAGTGTCACTTACGGCTCAGATGTTTAAAATTTGATTTTATATTTGTTTATTTATTCATTGCCAGATCAACACACACAATTCTTACTTCTAGTTTTATTGTATTCTTAGATATTATAGATATATTAGATATTATAAAATTATATATAGTATGCGTCATGCGGTTTAGGTAAACCGCACCTTTAGGGACGTTTCAAGAACCTAGTGTGAGGTATTTGAACGTATCTCCTGTGGCGTGGTTGGACCACTACCCCTAACAGAAAGAGGCTGGTAGTGGGCTGTGCCAATGCAACTACGAAGTCTTGGCTGGACGAAGTCTTGGCTGGAGAGGCAGATTCAGAAGCTGAGCCCTTTCAACGAGGTTGAGCTGAAGACTGGTCCTGCGAAGGCTCTAGTCAAGATGGTCACCGTCTCCACCTTTGTTCCGAAGAGTGTGGGGGTAGAAAACTCTAAGGAGCGGGTTACTGCCCTAAAGAACCAGAGCGATTTGAAAACAGACCACTGGGCCATCATTGGAGGCACCTCAAACCCCAATGGTCAATACCTGGACTTCCACATCGACGAAGACTCCCTGAAGAAGCTGAGGACTCTCGGAATGCGCCCTTTCGTAGGCTGCGAGAGAATATCCTTCAGGCTACAGGGACCCAAGGACCAGTAGAAGGATGAGGCAGTGCTCCACAGTGGCGGCTCGTGAGCCTAGAGGAAGGTGAAGGGAAAATCAGCTGTACTTCACTATTTAACAGGAAAAATAGGTTTAAATATTTATTCTTAAAACGTGGACAGAAAATCCAAGATACATTGTTTATCGATAATATGAGTATTTCTCTAGGAAACTACGTAAACAATTGAAAACGTAGTCATTACAGCTTGCAAGTTCTAGCAGGGAATTTAAAATTAGTGTTTGTATTATTGCACAAAATAATATGTTGAATTGAAACATTGAACTAATACCGTACTAAGTGGAGCACTAATAACGTATAGAAATTGTTGCATAGCATTGTTTTGTAGTATTGGATCAGTAAAAAATAATATACAACTATTTAAATTAGTTGTTAGTTCTTTAACAATGTACATAATCAGGTCGTGTGATTGCAAATGTAGGCCTAAAACAGAATAGTTGCGCCGCGCGGGTCTAATGATAGCTGGACAACTGGTCTGCTGTCTGGCAGGCTACGCAAGTGACGGGCTTTGAATATACACTTCTAGCGTCACTCGTTGCTATAGCAACGGAGCCCCTTTCCTCGCCCCTCAGCGTCTATACCTACCACGCAGGTAAGCGTCAAGAGAAGGCCCGAGCAAAGCTCTTCACCTACAGCGAAGGATTCCGGTATTACACGAAGCAGCCAGTGGCAACCATAGAGGTGTATTAACTCTCTGTGGCGACTATCGAGGCAGCCATCGATTATTGCTGTCGAGCTTGTACATTACTCACTGTCGTCGTTAATATGTGATCCCACGGAGCTTGGAAACGGATGAATTAAATGTTAAAGTTTAATTTTTCCCCTCTAAAACATAGGTGAAGTGACCCTTCACTCCCTTCACCTGACGAGCCGCCACTGATGCTACAAGTCAATCTACACCACAGCAGAGTTGCCACGGCAACACTCTGCCAGAATATCCTGGCCGACAACATAGGAGTGGTCCTTATCCAAGAACCATGGACCGTTGGCGGCCGAGTGATGGGGATGAGCACTGCCAAAGGTAAGTTGATCTATGATAGCGGCAGTAACAACCCTAGGGCTTGTATATATGTCAGTAACCATATAAGATCGCTAAAATTATATTTATTATGCGTCATGTAGTCAAAGGTGCGGTTTAGGTAAACTCATTTCACCCTTAGGAACGTTTCAAGAACCTAGTGTGAGGTATTTGAACGTATCTCCTGTGGCGTGGTTGTACCACTATCCCTAACAGAAAGAGGAAACAAGTTTGTACTGAGTATAGTGGATTACTTTTCATGCTGTACAGAATGTATCGCAGTTCCTGGCTAGAGAAGAAACTGTAGCTCAAGCATTAGTTTATAGGTACATTACGAAATTTGGAGTTACAAAAGAAATCATTACTAACCACGGTGGAACTTTCACCTCTGATCTAATCAAACAAATGTGCTCATTGCTGAAAATAACCAAACTGCAGACCACAGGATACCATCCTATGTCTAATAGAAGAACTGAGATAACTCACAAAAGTCTATCAAAAATGTTGAGTCATTATGTAAATAAAAATCAGAATAGCAGTAGACTAGTATTCTTACTTAAGTTTTGTGGTTATGGCTTACAACTCACAGTACCACGAATCCCTTGGATATTCTCCATATGAAATTGTGTATGGACGCAAAATGCAATCCCCGCTAGAGAGTGACCTAGCAATCACTGACAGCACTGAGAGATATGATGACTACATTGAAAATTTGAGAAGTAAACTACTAGAGATCAAACAAGTCTCTCGACAATTTCACGTGCGTAGCAAGTCCAAACAAAGGAACCAATACGACAAAAAGTCGAAAACAGAGAGAGTTAAAGGTTGGTCAAAAGGTATATCTTTATATAACGCAAATTAAGCTACATAGAGTGAAATACTGCCGAATTAACTTAAGATATAGATTATTTACTATCAGAATTACATGGTCTTAATATGTTGTATTGTGGCGACATAAATTATAATATTTTAAATCAAAACACTGATTCTGATGAATCTGTTAGCTAGTAAGGGAATGTTAAATGTAATAAATGAACCTACTCGAATATTTGGAAAGTCTGCTACTTGTCTGGATCACATTTTTTTAAGATTCATTGATAATAATCGTTGTAATTATAATTTTAAAGCAAAAGTGTACCATTACAACATTACAGTGTTCACTGACAGTAATATAACGGCTCAGAAAGAATGCATTAAAAAAATTGATATGATAAAGCTTTGTGCGGAGTTAGATAATGTAGACTGGGCTAACGTCTGTGAACAAAAAATGCATCGGATGCTTTTGAAATATTTTTAAAATTTTTTGAGTCTACTCTAGACGAGTGTATGACTGAAGTGGTCGTAAACAAATGTTTGTCGAAACTAAAGCCATGGACAACTGATGGGTTATTACTCAGGATACAAAAAGGAAAAAGGTTTATAAGCTATATATGAATAATCCTAATATAGCTAAGATCAAGCGTTATTACATCAATTTTAGGAATAGGTTAAGATTAGACATAAATAAAGCTAAAGAATTTTACTACACATCTAAATTTAACAACGCTTCGGGTAAAAGCACAAACCTTTGTGTAGGGAACTTAAGAAATATTGCACTCTTTGCTTGATTCTGCGAAGTTCAAAAAGTCTTTTTTATTCATTTGAATAGTGATTAATGGACTTTTGGGACTAATTCTTTTCCAAATTCTTAAAAAGCCTAGAGGTGAAAAGAACTCGGTAGCACTCATGGCTTTTTCGATTTGGCTGTGGACATTATCGACTACCTGTACAGCCCCATGGCCAGCGGTTGAGTATTTCATGGTTACTCAACCATTGGTTAGTAACCATTTTCTATTTTCATTTTCTCATTGCTTAGTATGATATTGCAAATAACCACCACCACTCTAGACAGATGACAGACTAACCTCCAACAGTGTCAGTTCTGCCACTCTGGCTCGACACTCTTCCAGCTTGTCATCAGAGGGGATAACTGTGCGGTCAGACTTGTGGCTGGTGGCACCATCTAATGCATGAAGAGGTTGTATTTGTATTTTCTCCTCTAACAAGTTGCCTTAGTTTGTAACAAGACTACACCTCATAACTCATTACTACCACTCATCACACTCATCCCTCACCACATATTTGCCTTAAAATACCCTTAAAAATGCCTTAAAATGAGAGTGGTCGGCATCTCAAACAGTGATTTAGTGATTGATTGTAACTGGGGGTGTTCCTTCAGCAGCAACATCATTGCTCCTGACATCATCTGGTTTTTATTTTGAGGAACACATGAGTCACTCCAAGTTATAATTTCCTCAAATGTTGGATTCTGTTCCAAAACCTGTTTCATTATTTTATAAACTGCGCTTGCTAAGAGCATTACCGGTTCTTCCCGACATCGTCTCAGGCCAAACAGGGCAGTAAACTACTTTGTATGTTTTTGTTTGCAAGTGTGCAGTTAAGTTGTAAAGATTCGGTTTTGAATAATAGAAAAGGGAACTAATTTCAGCTTGCGGGCATGTAATAACATTTTCCAAATCAAAACTTAAAACCGGCACATCGTTTTTCCCTATCCATATCTTTGGCTCTTTCTTCTCTCATTGCAGTTTTTGAGCATATGTGGGATGTAAATTTTGCCTCATCAAAAGGTATTTTTTCTCGTACTGCAACTTTATGTTCCTCACATAGATCACAGCGATCCTTCTTTGGAACAGGAAAGCTGTAGTTATATTCGCTGTTAAATATAAACCTGTACATAGACTCTTTGACTACATGATCTGGGTATTTTTCCTTAAACAAAGCGTACATTTTTGCTAGGCTTAAGGAGCTTTCCAGATAAAGTTTATTTGTGTCTCTCCTTGTGTAATGCACAGGGCCGTTTTTAGGATATTTAGGCCCCTAGGCTCGATTGTGGTGCGGGCCCCCCAGGCAGCGGGAAGGGTTCGAAGGCAGGAGTGAGAGACAGGTGTTTCAGGGGTATGTAATAAAGTGTAAAATTTTTTCAATGTTAATTTAATGAACCACTATGTATGTACATATTGTATTGCAGCTGAAGTTAGAACTATAACAATGATTTAACTTGTGATGCTTATGGGTTGCCGCCTTAGCTTCTCAGTAACAAAGGTTTGAATGGTCTGGTCGAAATTCATTTGCCTTAAAACATCATTTTCAATGTTGAGTAAGGCCACATTGTTCAGTCTGTCCTCTAGCATAGAGGTTCTAAGTCGGTTTTTGATTAGTTTTAGTTTTGAGAATGATCGTTCTGCAGAACAGTTTGTCACCATCAGGGTAAGATAAATTCTTAAGACAACCTCAACGTTAGGAAAGCACTCTTTTAAGTTGTTTTCCAACATAAGTGGGTACATCCATCTCTCCACACTGATGTGTTCATTCTCCCTCTTCTCAAGCTCGGACTTCAATTGCATGGAAACACAAAAGCTCTTGAATTAAATGAGCTCGTTTGCCAGTTCATCATCCAAGTCTTCCTCATACGTTTCTACCAAGATTTTGCTTGAAGAAATTATTTCATCATTAGATAGTGAGTGTAATTTATTGAGGAACCCAAAACGTGTGTTAACAAGTTCATAAGCTTGTAGCCTCATCCTTAATGCATTGTCAAACACATCTATAATGGTTAGGTAACTCTGGGTTCTGAATGTTTCCTTCGGTAACAATTCTACCTCAGGAGCTTGAAAACTTTCGATTTCGGCCAACCTTACATTTACTTTGCGTTGGCGCCTTGATTCATTGCCATACTCAGTACAATCAGTCAGTGTTATGGCTATTTCCTCATACTCATAGAATATGTCTCGCTTACTCTGTATAAAATCTTTCAAGGATAAAATCATAGAGGTAGCCGTGTTCAAATCCAGTCTGGGATTTTGTAGGGTTTCGCTTGTTCTGTTAACTTGAGCTAAAATGTCATTCCAAAACAAGGCATAGATCCCAGTTTCAAGTTTGGCCATTGTCTTAAGCAAACTCAATGCAATAATTCTTGATTTTGCTGATTCTTCTTTGTTCTCTGATATGTCAAAAAGAGCTTTTTTTATTTCTTTATAACCCCCCAACAGTGCTTTTGTGGCATCTGCTCGGCAAGACCACCTTGTCGTTGATATCCTTTTCAGGACAAGGATACATTTTTCAGAATCTGCTCTATTTAAACTCTCAGTTAGGATCTTGAACTTGTTGCTGGAGGCCGTAAAGAATACGAAAAGTTCCTCCAAAAAGTCGAAAAAACTTACAGCTTTGAGACAACAACCGGCTGCAGCTTGTAGAACCAGATTGAGCGAGTGCCCAGCACAAGGTATCCAAACTGCCAAGTTGTTTTCTTCTTTTACTAAGGCTTGCAGACCATTATACTTCCCACTCATTGAAGACGCATTGTCGTAAAACTGGCCACGACAATTTTTAATGTCCAACTCGTTTTCCTTCAAAAAATTGCTCAACCCTCTAAACATGTCCTTAGCTTTGTGGCCTTGGTTGGGCATAAATCTTACAAACCGTTCAACAGGATTATAATCTTCTAGATATCTAAAGACCAAGCTAAGCTGGTCAATATGGCCTTCATCTGGTGTTGAATCAAGAGATATAGAGAAGTACCTGGATTTTTTGATCCGCAAGATGATTTCATCAAAGACTTGTTTAGCAATAATGTTTAAAACCTCCTCACAAATTGTTGCTGACAAGTAGTTTGTATGCCCTTTGCCACGATGTCCATGTGTTTTTATGTGCTGTCTTAAAAACTCGTCATACTCAGCTACAAGTTCTAAGATTCCCAGATAGTTACCATTTTTTGGTGACCCCAGTTTCTGATTCTCGCCTCGAAACGCTAAACCTCTCTCACTTATGAAAACTATCACGCTAATTAGTCTCTTGAGTACTTCTCGCCAGTATTTAGCTGTGTCTTCTGCCTGACGGGTCAGTTCTTGATCAATGAGTCCTATTCTTTTGGTGCGTCCTGCAAATTCAGTAACAGCAGTCACATGGTTTTTAGATGTCTCATGTTCAATCAAACGTGCGATGGCATTTTTCCAATCACAGAAGCCCCCGTGAGTAAACTTCGAGCTAGTTGGAGAAAATAGTTTACAAACACAGCAGTAGATATGACCATTACTGGGGGAAAAACATAGCCAGGAACGTTTTATATTTTCACCGTTCCGTGTTTTTCGCTCAAAAAAACTTCTTTGGCACGTTCTGGTAAAACTTTTTCCATCGCCTTTACCTGTATCTAACTGTCTTTGAGATTTACTTTCAAATAGATCTACATTACAGTTTTGAAGTTTCCTCATATCTATTATAAGGTAATTTTCAATATCACTTACCGTGATTTTGTCCGGCCACTTTCCAATGTCATATGTTAAGGAAATATTAGTGTTTAAGGCAGGACCAGGTTCCAAGGGTATTTCAAGTTCCATGGGCATCTTTGTGATAATTTCCACATCTTTTACCTCTTTGTAGTCTTCTGTCAGGCCTTGTGTTTGACTCAAAGCGCTGCTACGGCTACTGCCTGAAGTTAGTGATAGGTCTACTTTTGCATTACTATCATCATCATCAATCAAGTGAACTAAGCCTCCGTTGTTTTCCGCAGCTACGGGGAAAATGGGGGTGGATGGGTCGCGGCCACATTTAACTATGAAGTCGGTCATGCGCCGTGATTTGGATAAAACCTCTTCATTCTTCTTTTCTTTTTCTTTTGCGATTTTTCGTTTTTCACTGCCACTTTTAAAGATTTCTTTCTTTTTGTGACGATTATTTTGTACTTTGTGTCGGTCCATAGTACTGAACTGAAAACAAAATACATATCTGTAGGCCTAGTATTAAAAAGGAAATCTATGGCGTAATTTACAGTTTTAAGAAGATAACCACAACTTGTATTGCACTGACATTACAAACAACTTGAAAAACAATAGCTTCTCTTTTCAACTCTTTGAAAGTACTGCCAGAGTCAAATTAATAACTAAAATAGCACGTGGGACGGAATTGACGAATTTTAAAAGGACAATGATAGGTTTAATAATTTTTGTTTAGTTAATTTAAATGTAATTTCAATTGTTGTTAATAACTCTTTTATGTTTCACCTACAATATTATTATTTCATTATAAGTTGATTGTGAAAAGTATCATTCGCTATTAAACTTGTACAACCATGTTGGACACGGGACGGAATTGACAATTTGTCATTTTCAATATATTTTTCCCTTATATAAGTTTGTATTTAATTATTTTTTGGTAGATGGTTACTAAAACATGGACATACGAAATAACATGATGCCTCAAAAAGTACATAATATTCCTTTTTTAATGAAAAAAAAAATACCCTGGACACAATTTTGCAAAATATGTGTGATTGACCCAAATATACGCTGCAGCCCTGAGTTAGAACATAAGTTGCTGGTTTGAGGTTAAGTTGAAAATTTACATCTATTAATATTGATTACAATTACTTACCTTTATATCAACACTAATGAAAGGATAACAACAACACTATAAGCCTGAGACAAACAGACGTCTCTTTTGGATACACTTAACAAACAATCCAACACAACAAAACTACACTATTGTAAACAAGACACTACAACATTGTACGCACTGTGACTGGTGACTAGTGAGACGGGCGTCGGGCGAGGAGAGCGGGGAGTCCCAGACAATACGAATCAGCTGACTCTCCCCTCCCGCTCAGAGTTGAGTGCGGCGCCTTATGACTCATCCTATCCGACTACTACCACACATTGTGAAAACCCACTATTGAAATTTCACACACACAAATACAATTTCGACACCCAAATTATTTGACTATTTGAGCTTCGTCAATATCGTAAATTGATTTTATTTTTACTTTTTTAATTTGTGGTGCGGGCCCCTAGGCGCGAGCCTGCGTAGCCTGCGCCTAAAAACGGCCCTGGTAATGCAACTCTACCACTGGAAAACTGTTGATGTGGTTTAAAACCTAACCTCAAATACAGTGTTTATTAGTATGTTTACAGAGCAACAAAGTACCAACTTACAGTTATAATACAGACAGATACAAAGCAAAAAGGTTGCAACAGCCCGTTAAAATTCAGTTACCTGTTATTGTAGCCTGTAGACCTTATGGGTGTTGTATCCCGATGTACATTTCGGCCTATAGGTAGGCCATCTTCACGGGGCTGTTGTCTATTTACACTAAAAAACACTTAACACTAAAAAACACTATGTACACATGTTGGTCTATTGTATGTTATGGTAGCGACGCGGTTGGACCCTCCGGCGAGGGGGTTTGCGGGCGTAGCGCGCGGTGGCACATTTTAACTGGTCTTCCTGCCGCCGGCTGGGGTAGGTTGGGATTCCCCGTGAGCCCTTGAATAATGGGGCGAGTCGTATTGTGGACGGTGAGAGGGGGCTGGCTTGGCCTAGATGGGCGATTCGTTAAACTGTCTTCAAGGTCTTTTGCTGTTTTGTATAAAATTGAATTAACATAGTCTTCTTTTTGGTTGAGGAGGTTTTCTGTTCCATGATTGTTTATGTGTTTATAGATAGCGTATCCTTCTTGTGCTCTGGCTAGGAATTTATTGTTGCATTTGCTGATAACTGTTAGGGAATCGGGAAAGGTTATGTTATGAGTAGGGTACATTTTTAAATGTTTGGCTACAATCGAAGAGGGTTTTTTTTGGTTTCTGCTGTTATGTTCATACAATCGTTTTTTAAATTATCTATTTGTGTAGCCAATGTACTCTTTGTTACATGGGGAAGATTGATTGCTGCATTTTATTTTATATACTCCTTTTTATGTGGAGAACAGCACATAGAACCATATTGCATCAAAATCTCAATTTTGCCTCAGCTCTGGAAATCTTTTACTGTGGATCTTACTGTAAACCGGACAGCCCTTGTAATTTGTCGGATGTTCCCCTTGGCACCAAGCACATGTAGGTGGAGTTGAGAGCGTTTTGACAAGTGTATGTGTCATGGTCTTCACCACATTTGACACACCGAAAGTTGTTACGGCAGTATGCTTTTGTGTGACCATAATACTGACAACGTTTACATTGAACAATTTCTTTCTTTTTATTTGGGGGCTCAAATTGTACTTTGCAATTTAAAAGATATTGTAATTAAAAAATATATTCGTTTTTTGATTTGGCTCTAGATCAATAGTGAACAATGACAAAGGTAGTTTTGTTATTTTACTCTGAACACTTCATTGGTCAACTTTATCATTTGATCTCAATGGCCTCCTTAAGTTCTTCCACACTTTTAGAAAAGTGCATATTTTTCAATACAACTCTGTAAGATCTATCTTGTTTCAGTTGGTAAATATGGAATTCAATTTTCTTCGTATTTAGTCCATGCACTATTTTCCTATATGCATCAGATGTTAAGGTTGAAAGCTTGACAACCTTTTGGTTGATACATTTGTAGCTGTATTCCGGGGAGACGGAGCGCCTGCCACGCTGATTTCTCGGACACCAAATTATCTACCTGAAAATTCAACGACCCTGCAAATCTCGGTGGAAGTGGGTTTTCTGCCTCGAAGGGTGGAATTGGTGGGGGTGAAGACACCGCTGCAAATTGACCACCGGCACGGCACACCCGCCACCGAGAGTGGACTTGGCCCCTTTTGTTTCCAAAATATTGTTGGTATATTCCGCACTGGGTGCACCGGTACAGACTTAAGAGTCCATTTGTTCATTGATAGTGATCTCTATATACCGGTAGTGATTATTCAAAAAATGGTAATAAAGTACAACACGCTTTTGTACAGTATAATTTGCATTGATACGAGCTTTCCGCTCTTAGCAAAAAAAAACTGTCTGAAACAAAAAACAATCTGAAGACAAATAATTTAATTAAATTTGTGAAATATTGAAGATACTCTTAACTGTTTGTAGTATGAAATACAATTAGGACGGAAAACAGTAAATGGTATAACAATGTTTTAAAATGTCTTTACAACTCAAATTTAAAGACATTTCAGTTTGATGAACACAGTTAATAAATGACAGTGCAAGCATTGTTTATAAAGTCTGAAAATTTTAGCTAATATGTTTACCACATTTACGTTAATAGCCCTGCCTCGCCGTCAGTTTTAGTAAGTTATAAGCTACTAAAACAAAGTGTCATTATATTGTACACGTTTGTTGTAAGTTCAACTAACAAACCCGAAATGCTACTGAACATACTGAACATTTTGTTGAAATAAAATCTAGAAATCAAGTGAAAACACTTGCGAAGTTATATTTGTTTGGCTCTGACTCTGAGTGGT
Organism: Matsumurasca onukii; assembly: GCA_018831715.1. NCBI lineage: Eukaryota > Metazoa > Arthropoda > Insecta > Hemiptera > Cicadellidae > Matsumurasca > Matsumurasca onukii. The sequence goes on along the minus strand of CM032066.1, from coordinate 9,425,830 downwards.
TTTGTTGTACATTATTGAAACTTATTGCAAAGTTAACATGTACTGTTAACTAAAAGTTATATAGGCCTATTCAACAATAGTAGGCCTGAATGTCTTTAAATAAAGAATAACGGAGTTTCTTGAGCGTGGTGTGTAAAGGGTTTGGGCTGTACGCATGCTGGAAAAGCAATGCTGGACGCATTTGCCTGGTCAGTTTGAACCTATTTGTTTGTTTCACGTCTCCTGCATGCTGGACTGGTCTCGAGGTCACCTACTACATTTCTCCTGATGGCAGAAGTGCCACAACCCGAGTGTGATTATGTTCAACTCAGTAAACCGTAATAATCCTGACTGCCGCGTGGCAGGAACTCCTACACCCCTGTATTCCGTCGGTGTCACTAAGCTGTTTACAAACCCAATACAGGATTTAATGTTAGACACTTTAGGGATGAAAATCGGGGGACATTTTGACTCTTTGTAACATGTTTCTTTCTGGTCCATAACATTATCATCGTTAGTGCCATCAGCTAAAACCGAGAAAGAATTGTTTGTTACAAGTGATGGGTATGGCCATTTTCTGTTGATTTGTTTACGTCAGCAGCCTTTCACATCAACATTGGGAGTTGAATTAGTATTTATTTTGTAAACTTTACTTGGCACTGTTTGCCACTCGTTGGGGAATTTGTCACGCAGAACAAGGGTTTCTTCAATGTTATTTTTACTCGATGATCAAAGGGAAAAAAGGAAAAAAATTCATTGTCGTCGGGCAGTTGTGTGGGCGGCTCGTTCCTCTTCTTCGATGATGCCCTGAATTTGGTGAGATTCTGCCCGGAAGCGCAGATACGTCTCACCGATTCGGATGCGCCGGCGTTTATTCTTGTTCTGGCGTGACGTCATGGTGCGCATCGTGTCTAGCACCCGCTCCCTCATGAACCTCGGGATCCGAATCCGATCGGACTGCCGTAGCTCTCGTTGACCTGGCAGCTGAACAGCAGACACTCGACGCTGAGTCCCGTCTTGCCGAATTTGGTAGTCCAAGGTTGGCGTCGGTAGATTGCACTTTCTTACTTGTTGGTGGCGGTGGTCGTCTGCTCTTCTAGAGTCTAGACGAAGGTTGTGGCACTCGAGGTTGATCTCAGGATCTCACCTCCGAGGGTCGAGTCGGGCGGCGGGTGTCCAGGTCACAACGATGGAGTCTGGTTTCCGGACGGCGGCGTTCGTCGTTTTGGGAACGTTCTTAAATAAATAAATAACTTTATTCACCAAAACAGATTGTACAATCCAAAAGGCTTCGTCAAGATAATATACAAATAATAGAGTAAAATATAAGTAAAGTAAGATACATACAAATCAATGAGAACAAGATTTGTAATTAAGAATTGATCAATGAGAAAAGTAATTAAGAAAATGTAATTATAAGGTTGGTTTTTTATTTATTGGCCGCTTGTACTCGCCATACAACCTGTGTGCTAGTGTTGCATTTCCATCAGCAAGGCCATACATGTAATGCATGTCTGCGTACTCAGCCCAGGTAAAGGGATGCATTTCAAAGACAAAAATTATTTAATAAGAAAACTATTTAATAGTAAAACAATACACAAAATAATGCAACTAATAACAAACTGCAAAGTCAATTAAAGATAAATCTTAATTCAACAATGGCCCTATTTGTTGTTTCTTACAATACAGTATCAGCTGTTTAATACAAAACAGCTGATTTGATCCTTAACATTGGCTGTTTACTGAGTTTTCATACGTAACACTTACAAAGGCCAATAAATAAAAAACCAACCTTATAATTACATTTTTTTAATTACTTTTCAATGTTATTATTAATAGTGTTTTAATTATTAAATCATGTTTTGGTAATTTAGACTAATCAGCTGTTTGACCAAACATCTGCTAGATTTAATTTCCTACGTACTTGTGCATTTAACTTGCCTTTAGCATTAAAATAAGTTTTACCCTTAACCATAACTTTTGCATTTCCTCAGTTATCCATGGTCCGATTTTAAAACTTAATACACCGTTAGATTTGGATTTTAATTTCCTAAATCTTTTGTGTCTTGTAATGTTTTCATTTTATTTTCAGTTTTTGCAATATTTAATATTGAAAAATTCAAAGTGCCGCCATTTTAAAACGGAAAATTGTATAAAACTGAATTTATCAGAAAACTTTAATCTTACACAGTTAAACATGTGTACCAATTTTCATTATTTTATCTTGAACAGTTTTTGAGATGTTGAGGTTTTTAGAAAAAACACATACAGACCGACAGACGGAAAATGGTTCGAGATAGGACACATGTTATGTTACATTTTTTGCTTGCTTTGACCTCCCGAATAACCTGGTAAAATCTTTTATAGTGGAAGCGGGACACCCTGTATACAAATTATTACAAGATCAGATCCAATCAAATATATTGAGTACAGGTTAATTAAATAAATATAACAAAAGATAATAATCAACTCAAATAACCAAATGAATGTTAGAAACAGGCAATTATTTAATTTAGCATACACTGGCAAAGTCATTATAATCGTAAATTACATTAGACAGGAAACCCCACTTTAGACTAGAACTAAATCGGGAGTACGATTATTCCATCCTCAACTCAGCCGGAAGCATATTGAAAAATTTTAGGCCAGAATAGTAAACTCCTTTTTCATATAAAGTCAATCTATGTTTAGGCACCCTAAAAGCAAGACTATTTCTCGTGTTGTAATCATGGAGGAAATTATTCAGTACATATCGGTGTTGATTCCGTCTAAAAAATCTGATAACCTCATATTGTCTTTAGGCTACTTTTTTCATTTTTTTAAAATTATTAATTCTTTTAACTTTGAACAGCAGTTTATTTAGCTTAAAGTAAGATTTAAAAAATGCAATTTGGTTTATTTTTGTAGACAATTTAATAGATTTCAAAAACTACTATGAAATTAGGTCAAACCTACGTTAAAGCTGTGACTTTTGAGGTTGAATGTGTAATTTTACTGAATTTTTCTAATTCAAGAAAACATTGAATAACTATATAAGTTTTTGAGTGAGATTCTTTTTTGGTATTTTTTTGAAGTCACATTTACTATGTAGTTTACCCAGAAAATATTTTTAACACTGATAACCAGCCACCCTGTATAGAGACTCTACATCGATAGTTGCTAAAAGAATGTTGTCAGGCAACGGCTGAGGGATTTCTTGAAGTTTTTCCAAAAAGTGGTTGGTATCTTTTATGTGACTTGGTAGATCCTTAACAAAAGTCTGAAGGATTTCATCAACGTAAGATGAAATTCTTTCGGTAGGGCATCCATAACTTGAAACGATGGGTCTACCTGGAGGGGGCCTGATTGATTTATGAATCTTGGGCAGATTCTAAAATACCGAAGTTCTAGGAAATTTTGGGGTTAGTAAATTTATTATTTTTTACTTAAACCTCCTTTAGGCCCTTCACGTGTAACACATTTTTTATTTTCGTTGTTATGTTTGTAGGATCTCTGTTTAGTTTTAGATATGTTGAAGTGTCGTTTAACTAACTGTCTTCGGGCCTCAGCGATATAATCAGTGGTATTCAAAATCACGATTGAACTACCTTTATCAGCAGGAAGAAGTACAATATTTCAGTTGTTCTTAAGGGTTTGGATAGCTTTAAATGCTTCTCTGCTAAGGTTTTTTGTTTTGGGTAGTGTATCAGTGAATTTAGGATCTGAAATATTATTTAAAATCAGGTTAGTAAACTGTTCAATTGGATGGTTTGAAGGTAAGCTAGGTAAATCATTGAAGAGGTTGTCATTAAATTTGGCTAAGGATTGAGGTGGGATTTCTTCTGGCTGGTCTTTGTCTTTGTTTTCTTGGTTAAAATGGAATTTTAGTTTAAACTCTAAATGTAATATATACGAGTACTAAGGCTACTTTAAAACGTTAACCGCAAACCCTTTTATAACCTGCCAATAGAGGAACAAAGCCCTCATGAAAATATGAGATGGAAAATGGTAAATAAATTAAAAAGACGCAAACGGTTGCTGGTTACAAAAAAAAGACAGTAGTAATGACGAAATTTAGTAGGAACTTTGTAATGCACTAATTTTCCCTAGGGTATAAATTCGCCTAGACCTAGGGTAAAAGGTGTGATTACATACCTGAGAGGCTTAGGCCTAAGCCCAATCCAGCTATAGGACGCCTAACCATACTTTGGGACACTGTATGGTAGGCTTGTTAGCATCTTGCTGGTCCTAGGGCTCAGAGTTTCACTCATTGGCCATAGCCTAGACTAGTCACTGGGTAACTGAAGACCAGTGACTGTCCACTACTCTTATTAATTCTCACAACACTTCCTGTAGTTGTGATCGACACCTCCTCCGTAGGATTGACTAAATAAGACGTCTAGTGACTAGACGACGTCAGACCTAGCTCTCATCACTTAGACTGCAGCCTAAATTCTCACTAATACTCACACAACTCGTTGCACAACAAACTTAGCACTTTCATCTCACGGGAACACCTTTCCTACACCTCATATCTCTTTGTGGTTCTTCTAAATTTTGATATTGAGGGGAAAACTGTAAAACTGGACACCGGTTGTAACATCTTGTGCGAGTAAACAAAGTCGGCCATGTTGTCATCTTGACATCACCAACTGCGACGCATAGTTCCAGTCTTCTCCGCTAGGAGGGCACAGTAACGAGAGGCGCTCTAAAGACGGCAAATATTCATTCTGTTGCCTGTTAGTGACGAAAGTAGAGTGAGCTATTTTAGCTTGTGTGATCCCCTCCGACTAAAATCTACCTGGATCTCCTTCTAGTCTGTTACAGAGGTACGGTCACCGCCTTAACTGTAGTTTAAACTGTATATTGCTTAGTCAATAATATTTTTGCCTTTTGCCTGCATTTTTTATTATTGCTATTGTGCTAATAACTTTGTGCTTTTAGCTTGTGATTTTGCACTTGTAGTGAACTTGCACTTGAACTATTGAAACTTGCTTGTAGTGTATTTGTACCTGTATTTGAACTTGTTTTGCCTGCTAGAAAATTGTAGTTTAAGGAATTGGGACAATTCCGTCGCTAGCATACTAGCCTACTAGCCCTTCAGGCCAAGTTTTACTCCGGCAAGTTTCAGGCCATTTAATTTTTGACTAAGCTTACGCTGTGTGGAATCGTTTGAGCGATCCTTGAGCGCACCCTTTATTTTTAAATCAAGCTACCCCTTTTTACGTGGATTTAGCTTGATCGTGCTGCTCACCTAGCTCTCGAGTATTTTGGCCAGGCTCCGTCTTGTGTCCCCTAGATAGCTTGAGTCTAGCTATCTAGTACGACTTATAGCTTTGCTATACTGGGCCCCGTGCTTTTAGGGATTCACCCTACACGTAAGTGCCCCTTAGCCTGCGCCAGCCACCAGCCTGTTAGAGACGCGAGTCACTCGCGTTCCCTTGGCCGATTTTACGTCACGCTTGCGTAGTTATAGCGTGAATACTCCGCAGCTCTTAGCTTCTTTTATTTTGAACTTTTCCAAATTATCGCTACGGAGAAACATTAACTTATCTTTTCCAAATTCGCCCAACCCAACACTAAACTGAGGGACGGTGATGAGAGTTTGAGGGCTTGACCTCTATTGAACTGAGTCCCTTTAAATTTAGATAACACCAAACCAAAACAATTAGACACCTAGTTCTAACTAAAATCCTGGACAAACCCGGCTCGACTGAGACCTTCCGAGTATAGTGACGAATTCCCCTGGCCACTAGGCCCCGCTGGAGAAATATTTTCTCACCGGGGAAAATTCCTCACAAATTCTGGCGCCCGAACAATTGGACTGTGAAAACTAGGGTTTTTAGTGGGATACCGCCGATTTTGGTTTGGTGTAGGGTTGGTACAACCCCTTGTCTTGATTCTCTGTTTGTTGGAGACCGATATCTAATTTAATTCTTTATTAAATAATTAAGGTATACCTTACAAACAGGCCTTGAAATGCCGTCCCCACCTGCGGATAAAACCGTACCTCCAGCCACCAGGCCCGACTCTGTACCGATAGCAGCACCTTCATTGACCGTACCGGGGTACACCCCGGGCTGGCCGACGGATACTACAAAACCTGCCGAGAGTGTATCGCGGGAAGAGACCCCATCGGAGGATGAACCTCCATGGCCTAAAAACGACCCTTCGACTTCATGGCTTTGGCAACTCAGCAAGGACCAGCTGAGAAAGGAGTTAGCCGACCGGAGCCTACCTTCCTCTGGGCTGAGTGAAAGGCAGATGAGGAAGAGGATGTTTGACTACATCAGGGCTCCATTGGAAAAGGTCGGGCACCGACATTTTCCCACAACGCAGCAAAACCTACCGGTCCGACAAACTCAGCGCACCACTAAGGGGGGTACCTCTCCTGGCCACCAGGCTAGTGGTGGTGCGATAAGTAAGTTGCAAAAACCTCGGCAAGTCAGGCAGCCTGACCCTTCTTTTGAGGATGTGCAACCGTTATTGGAAGCTTTACAGGAGGAATGTTTTAGCTTCCGGGAGATATTGAATTTATCGCCCAACGCCGATTTTCATACCACTCGACGAGCTCTACTGGAACTAGTCGAGTCTTCTAGGGTCCAGCAGTCGCCAGACAAAGCTGCAACTGCAGCCTGGGACCGCCAGGTTCCCCCGCCGACTTCGACAGCCTTTACCGCTGTGACTTGGAGTACTCGAACCACTATTCCTCCGAGTATCTACACAGCGGTGCTTGTACCTCAAGGTCCACCGCCCGGCTATGAATGAGCAGCTCCCACCCGGCCTACCGGGGATTTAGAGCGACCGTATGGACATGACCGTACGCTCAATTCGTCTCGTCCGACCTCACCTCACGACTGGGCTCGGAATGGTGGTAGACCGCCAGGCCGGGAAGTACACTTCCTCGAGGCCCATTCACCTGCCGACTCCCCTATAGCAGGGAGCATGAACTCAGCCTCCTTGTGCAATCTGGCCCGTAAATGGAGTCTGCGCTTCGACGGGAAAAAGGACCCAGTGTCCTTCCTCGAGCGCTTGGAGGAGTTGATGGAATCATACTCCTTAGATCCAGATGACGTCCTTAGGGCTCTGCCAGAGCTCATGCACGGATCAGCTTTGTTGTGGTACCGCAATACTCGAGTTTTATGGCAGACGTACCAGGACTTCAAGAGGCAGTTTGAATTGCAGTTCCTGCCTCCAGGCTACCACAACTCTTTGGCCCAAGAGATTTTCAACCGATCCCAAGGCGAAGGGGAACCCTTCAGGGATTATGTGGTTGCTATCTCTACCCTGATTCGACGCAGTGGGGAGTTCTCGGAACACCACAAGCTGAACTTGGTGTTCAAGAACATGCGACCTGAGTATAAGGATATGGTGCGCCGACACGACTTTGCCACCATGACCGAGTTACTCGAGAGAGCAGAGGAGTACGAGGCTAAGGAAAGGGAGAAGAAAAACTTTCGACCACCTCCCCACCGTCAGCCGCTTTGGTCCCAGAGACCGCCTTTACTCCGAAGAGAAGGTCTGCAAGATCATACGCGGACACCGCCCTGATCGAAAACGTAAGAGCAGAGACTCGTCCAACCTAGGACTCGAAGGGCAATGGTGACCATGGAGCCCGAGATCGTCCACGAGACCGTACCCCATGTGGAGACCGTGCCGGGTCACGCTCTCGAGACGCCATCTCACCGACGCAGCAAAATCAGGCTGCGCCTCCTCCACCCAGGACTCTTCCAGCCTCACGGCCCTTTAAGCCGCGTGACAGGACCTATGTTTGCTGGAACTGTGAGGGAACCGGTCACAGCTTCCATGAGTGCCCGCATCCCCGAGTTTGGAGATGCTTTTACTGCAAGCGGGAAGGACTGGCTACACTCCGATGCCCATGCCGGTCGGGAAACGGGAATTGGACTCGGAACCCACGGGGCGGTCCGAGCTCTCGACCACAAGCCCCTCCTCGATCTCCATTACCCGGACCCCGGATGGGGCCCAACGACAGGAGACAGTGATCCTCCGGGTGGCTACCGCCAATCACTGAACGTGTGAGACACGATGGGTCGAGAGACATGATGCAGTTATTTTATTTAAAGGCATTCTGGAACCGATACTTTTGGCCCTCCACAAAATAGAAGAAGGTCAACAAGATTCAGCACCTAAAGCTAATGCTTTAAGAAGTGCTATTTTTAAATTTTCTTTCCTTGTAAATCTTTTTGTTTTGTGTCACATGCTGGCAAAAACACACAGCTTATCTGAGAGGCCTCAACAAAAAAACATAGATATCTGTCACGCTTTAACCAACGTGACATGTGTTTTGGATTTACTGTCTAAACAAAGAATAACTGCTGAGGAGTCGTTTAAAACGGTATACGAAAATGTGAAGTTATTCGCTGAAAAACTCGGCATTACAGAAGAGGCTCCTCGGGTATGTCGCCTTCAAACGGCACGCAGCAATGTGCCCTACGCCACACACGAAGAGTACTACAGACGAACCGTGTATGTTCCGTATCTGGATGATTTCTGCAATTCGCTCAAGGAACGATTTGAATCCCACAAAGACACAGTTATGTCCTTACAAAACATTCTACCTCAATTGTGTGTTAAAAGTGATTTCTCATCATTGGAAGCTGCGTGTGATTTCTATGAGGAAGACTTGTCTCATAAAGAAATAGTCCAAAGTGAGTTCATGTTATGGAAAGAAAAGTGGAGTACAGAAGTGCCTGAAAATCTCCCAAAGACAGCTATTAATGCTTTGAAGAATTGTGACAAAAACTTCTTGCCTAATATTTATACCCTCCTAATAATTCTAGCTGTTCTTCCGGTTTCTGTCGCCACTGTGGAGAGAACATTCTCCAGCCTCAGACGACTGAAGACATATTTAAGAAACACGACATCTGAAAGTAGGCTAAATGGACTTGCTTTGCTATCTATCCATAGAGATATCTTAGTGAGTGACGATGAAGTATTAAATAAGTTTGCAAATAAAGCAAGAAAATTGGACTTTGTTTTATAGATATGTTTTTTTTTAAAATAGACTATGTTAGTTTTATTTAATGTTTTTTTCTGGAAATAATGTTTTGTCTATTAAACATTTTTTCTATTAACTTACATTCAGAATACTTCCATTTTTAAAATTAATGTTAATAAAAAGGATCCTTTGTATAAATCATGTACTTTTTTAGACCTTTTAAGTTATTTACAGAATATTAATTAGGCTTAAACATTTGTTTTCCCCTGAGAAATGAATCATTTTTCTAGAAGTTTTTTTGTGCTAGAATAGCTAAAAACGTCATTTTAGACACCAAATTTTTAATTTTTTTTCTGTGGAGGACCGCCGGACCCCCCGGTATTCTCGGCCCCCTCCGAAAATATTACGTATATACGCCACTGGGTGGCACTAACAGCCGCTCACCTGAGGCTCAACCTGGGAGGCACTCCGACCTCACGACCAGACAGTCACCCGCAAACGCTCCCGTGGAGCACACGGGAGATGCGACTAGCCGGTCGTCCTTCGACGCCTTCACTCAGGCCCATGAGCAGGAATCCTGCCCGCCTTTCGGTGACCGAAAGCCTACTCCTCCGAATGCCCCTTCAAACTCGGCAGCTGACGACGCCATCATACAGCAATTTCTTGCCGACGAGCTGCCTAAGTTTGATGCTGTAGAGGGTCGCACCACGTTGGTCGAACACGTAATTCGGCTGAAAGACAACGTGGAACCCGTCAAACAGCGGCATTACCCCCGCAACCCTGTCATGCAAGAGAAAATCTACGAGGAGGTTGACAATATGTTGCGGGATGGAATCATCGAACCTTCCAGCAGTCCTTGGAGCTCTCCCGTGGTCCTCATCAAGAAATCCACGGGAAAGTATCGATTCTCAATCAACGTCAATGACGCTTCCGTAAAAGACGCCTACCCTCTGCCAAGGATAAACGCTATCCTGGAGAAACTCCGGGGGGCCAAGTGCATTACCACGTTGGACCTGAAACACGGCTACTGGCAGGTACCTTTAGCCGAAGAATCCCGGCCTACTACCGCCTTCAGCGTGGCGGGACTTGGGTTGTTTCAGTTCCGAGTGATGCCGATGGGTTTACACTCGGCAGGGGCTACCTTCCAGCGTCTTCTCGACCGTATCATAGGGCCGGAACTCGACCCTCATGCCTTCGCCTACCTAGACGACCTAGTAGTGGTGTCCACTACCCTTCGGGAACACCTTGTTCTTCTCGGGGACGTTTTTCGCCGACTGCGTGACGCAGGCCTCCGGCTTAACCCCGATAAGTGCGAGTTTGCTAGGAGAGAGCTAAGGTACCTTGGCCACGTGGTGAACTCCGAAGGAATCGCCACTGACCCTGAGAAAGTCCGAGCGATACAGGAGTTCCCTGTACCTACGAATGCCAAGAAGCTGCGAAGCTTCCTCGGTTTGGCATCTTGGTACCGACGCTTCGTAGCGGACTTTGCTAAAGTCTCCACCCCACTCCGTAACTTGTTGAAGAAGGACGCTAAGTGGGAATGGGGCCAGCGTCAGAGGGAGTCCCTCGACGCTCTGAAGAGGCTCCTTTGCACCTCGCCCATTCTGGCCTGCCCCGACTTTAACCTGACATTTACGGTTCAGGTAGATGCCTCGAATTCTGGACTTGGCGCCGCTCTTACCCAAGTACAGCAGGGTAAGGAGGTAGTGATTGCCTACGCCAGCCGCCTACTATCAGCACCCGAGGCTAATTACACGACCACCGAGAAGGAGTGTCTGGCCCTCGTCTGGGATGTCCGCAAGTTTAAGCCGTACTTAGAGGGCTACCACTTTAAGGCAATCACCGACCACATTGCACTGCGCTGGCTTATGACCTTGCATGAACCGAGTGGACGCTTAGCGCGATGGGTCATGGAGCTCCAGCAGTACGACTTCGAGGTCCAGTACCGTAAGGGAACTCTAAATCGGGTGGCTGATGCTTTGTCCCGACAGTCAGTGGAAGAGGTCGTGATACCGTCGAACGACCCAGAACCTTCCTCTATAGAGACCGCCAACCTGACAACTGCACAGTCCGAGCCCGACGAGCAGGGAGACCCTGCAGGCTCCCACGGAGAGGCTACCTCTGATGTTGCTGATGACGACTGGCACAGTCGGATGCTGCACGGAACCACCAAGACACCTCGGAAGTACCCTAACTTCCGCGTGTGGTCCGGCAAACTGTACCGATCCTTTCGCAACCGCCGCACGAGGGAGACCCCGTGGAAAGTCTGCATTCCACGCGAGAAGGTGCGTATGGTACTCGAGGAAAACCACGATGTACCAACGGCAGGACACCTGGGGTTAAAGAAGACCCTCGCCCGAGTCGGAGCCGGGTACTTTTGGCCACGGTGGAGGCAAGACGTAAAGGCTTACGTCCGGACTTGCATCCGCTGCCAAGAGTACAAGGTCCAACAACTGAAACTGGCTGGGAAAATGTATTTCCGATGCCCACGGGACCGTGGTATACAGTCTCGGCCGACCTGGTAGGACCACTACCCCGCTCACAGAGAGGACACCGTTTCTTACTGGTCCTCCAAGACACGTTCAGTAAGTGGACGGAGCTAGCAGCCATCGGGACAGCCACTGCCCAAAACGTCGTAGCTAAGGCCAAAGACGTCCTGCTGCGCTATGGAGCTCCGGACGTAATACTTACTGACAACGGTACGCAGTTCACGTCCACCGTCTTCCGCGAACTGGCCAAAGACTGGGGGGTGACCCTCCAGACTACCGCTCCATATAGCCCGCAGTCGAACCCAGTCGAGAGGGCTAACCGAGTGGTGAAGACAATGATTGCCTGAGTTTCAGCATGCACTCAACACGGCTGTGCATGACTCCACAGGGTACACTCCAGCTATGCTGTGCTTCGGAAGAGAACTCCGAACTCCAGGCGCACTGCGAGGCCCCTCAGTGGAAGCCACTGATAATCTGGAACGGCTACCGTTGGTTGACGAGCACAGCAAGCGGGTGAGAGAGTTCGCGAGTCTATACGAGCTCACTCAGAGAAATTTGGACGCCGCCTACAAACGACAGTCTAAATATTACAACCTGAGGCGCCGAGAAGTCTCATACCAGATCGGCGATAAAGTTCTCCGCCGACTCCACGTCCTCTCCTCCGCCGCCGAGGCTATAAGCGGAAAGTTGGCACCGAAGTACCGTGGTCCTTGCGAGATTCTTACCCGCAATGGGAATTACCTCTACTCCGTGCGCGACCCGGACACCGGGGACCGGCATACAGTCCATGTGAAGGACCTAAAGCCGTTCCATGATCGTGAGCTCGAGAGCAACCCCACCAATTGAATCTCCAGTTAAACAAGGGTGACCTTGGTTAGTTTCCCATCGTTACTCTTTAATTGTTACTAGGTAGACCTAGTAGGGGTATGCTAACGACTGGATTGTTTGATGTTTTAGGAAACCTAGCATGTAAAACTTGTTTTAGGCATGTGCATGCAGTTTGGTGAGAGTGATTGCCTTGTTGCAGATTTTGGCGCTTGCTGCTTTCCTGCTTGTAACTTGTTTGCTTTGCTAAACTCCCTAGCTTTCCCAACCGCTCGTCCAACCCCTCTACTTCATCGCCATGGCTGAGCCCCGTCCTGTAATCTTCCCAACGCTCGAGAAGATGCAGACCCTTGACCCCGGCTGCTCCCTGGAGACGCCCGTCGTAGATGCTTACTTCCGCCTGATCGAGCGCCGGGCCTTTTTCTTCAAGGGACGGATACCGTCCACATGGGCTCAGGCGGCCAGCTTCCTATACGAGCGAGAGGGCCAGTTGCCGGACAGCACTCTTATGAGGGCCCAGGGGTATGAAATATTCAAGAAGGACATACTCCTCTTCCCCTTGGTCCTGCCGCACCTTCCCCGACGTGAAGACTGGGCGTTGATCGTCCCCCCAAGGAACGGCTCGTCCTGGAATTCGATCCTCTTCGTCGGCGACTGGAGTCGGAGTCACGGATGGTGTTGGAGTTTCTTCGGGACGCCGCCGCCAACGAGGGTGTCGCCTTCAACCAGGACGCCTGGACGACAGTCCCCACACCAGAAGGGTACCTTCTGGACTACGCCGGGACACTCGACGGTGGAGTCGCGGTGTGCACCACCGCGGAACGCCTCGCCATGGGCTTCAGCGTGCCGGAGGACATTCCGGAGGAGGACACCATTCGGAGCGAGATAAAACGGGTGATACAGAGTGGCCGTTTTGATTTTGTAGATCATCATCTCCAGCCACCAAGATCTGCCCTGGATCTCGCAAACTTCGTCGGGTCCAGCTCACCGTCCCCTTCCAACACCATACTGGAAGTTTACACTGCCGAAGGAGGTATGGAGTCCGTCATCCTTCAACCTGACACCCTGTTGGAGCAGCTCACCGCCGCCATCGAGGAAGACAGAGGAGTGTCGCCGCTCTTCCCCGATAATCCGGATCCTGCGGACTCCGCAGAGTAATGCTACTCCGGTGCCGACGGGTACCGCCGGCGCATCTCCCTGCCTGTCCCTGGAACCATCGAAGTTCGACGGAGGAGCTGAGGACAGCTCAGCGCTGGAGTCGACTCAACTGGAGGTGTCCGACATGGACATCGAGCTCATCCCGCCGCCGACAGAAGACACACCCACGGACACCGTGGTTAGCCCCTCGCAATCACACGGACTCTCTCGTGGTTAGACTCTCTCAACACCAACGACGGGGACCGTCCGAGAGGCTGAGGTAGCCACAGTGGAACCGGTGGTACCTTTCCCGACAGCCACGCCGAACCCAGGTCTGGCTGGGAAACCGCCCAGTCCCGCCAATCCAGATCAGCGCTGGAAGCGACGGGAGGACGATTAGCGTGGGAGATCTGTCCAAAACTCCGAAGGAGGGTACCTTCAGTCGCCCAACATCGAGACCGTCTCGCAAGCATCATGTGCCTCGAGATGGCCGTCGACCTGCGACACGAACTCGACCTTCTGCCCGCCCACGACGGGAAGAAAGGAAGGAGCGACCTGCAACTCGGGTGGACCCAGGGAACCGGTCCCGGAATGAAGACCGTCGGAGACCGACTGTAGCTGACGACCGTTCTCAGCCACAGTCTGAGGCCCAGCGACCCACCACCAGACGACCACAAGAAGATCGTCACCACCGCCAGAGCGATGCAACGGCGCCTCGACAGCAGAGAGACCAAGGTGGTCACCACCAAACGCCTCGCAGAGCTCCCCGGGACCGTCGTGCCGAAGAAGTCACTCGTCGGACATCATCCCAGAGAGACCTGGAGCGTCGCCGTGACTTCAGACGGCGAGACGACAGGAAGGCACCGGCTCAACGCGTGAAGGAGCGGGATGGGAACCATCCCCCGGCCACCGCCTTCTCTGGAGTCTCACCACTACTTAGAGAGGAGCGCCCTACGCCAGCAGCCCCACAACGCTCCAAGCATCGGGGTGGTCACCGCCCTCCTGCCCGCCCAGAAGAGACCTCAGCTCCACATTGTCACGTGGCCTCCATGACTGCCGTCCCTTCCTGCCAGTGTGGAAGGGCTTTGCCGAAGCTGGTAAAACCAGCTTATCACACCAGTAGCAGCGGCCACCACCTCCGCCCATCGATGCGCGCCCGCCAGCTCTTCAGGCTCCGCCCGTCCGCCTGCTACCACCAGGACCACGCCAGCGGGAGTACGCCGAGAAGTGCAAAGAGGTCCTCGATATGCTGGCACAGCAGTCGAGGAGTCCGAACTGGCGAGGCTGCCCATCGCTCCTGACTCACTGCTACAGCTGCTGGAGGCCTATGAACGGATGGGGAGAGACGTCCGCCGCCTGAAGCGCTGGAAAGTGTAGCTGGTGGATGGCACCTTCCGACGGTTGTCACCTAGCCAGGTGGCAATTCTACTCCGCCGTCACCGCTAAGAAGATGTCAGTGGGGAAGCGGGGTCCGCTTCCTTGTGAACTCGACTCTTACCCGGCCACCGAAAGATTTAGATTTTTTTTTCTTTCTCTGTTTTCTTTTTTTCCACCGACGTCCGGAGGGGGTGTAATGCACTAATTTTCCCTAGGGTATAAATTCGCCTAGACCTAGGGTAAAAGGTGTGATTACATACCTGAGAGGCTTAGGCCTAAGCCCAATCCAGCTATAGGACGCCTAACCATACTTTGGGACACTGTATGGTAGGCTTGTTAGCATCTTGCTGGTCCTAGGGCTCAGAGTTTCACTCATTGGCCATAGCCTAGACTAGTCACTGGGTAACTGAAGACCAGTGACTGTCCACTACTCTTATTAATTCTCACAACACTTCCTGTAGTTGTGATCGACACCTCCTCCGTAGGATTGACTAAATAAGACGTCTAGTGACTAGACGACGTCAGACCTAGCTCTCATCACTTAGACTGCAGCCTAAATTCTCACTAATACTCACACAACTCGTTGCACAACAAACTTAGCACTTTCATCTCACGGGAACACCTTTCCTACACCTCATATCTCTTTGTGGTTCTTCTAAATTTTGATATTGAGGGGAAAACTGTAAAACTGGACACCGGTTGTAACATCTTGTGCGAGTAAACAAAGTCGGCCATGTTGTCATCTTGACATCACCAACTGCGACGCATAGTTCCAGTCTTCTCCGCTAGGAGGGCACAGTAACGAGAGGCGCTCTAAAGACGGCAAATATTCATTCTGTTGCCTGTTAGTGACGAAAGTAGAGTGAGCTCGTATTTTAGCTTGTGTGATCCCCTCCGACTAAAATCTACCTGGATCTCCTTCTAGTCTGTTACAGAGGTACGGTCACCGCCTTAACTGTAGTTTAAACTGTATATTGCTTAGTCAATAATATTTTTGCCTTTTGCCTGCATTTTTTATTATTGCTATTGTGCTAATAACTTTGTGCTTTTAGCTTGTGATTTTGCACTTGAACTATTGAAACTTGCTTGTAGTGTATTTGTACCTGTATTTGAACTTGTTTTGCCTGCTAGAAAATTGTAGTTTAAGGAATTGGGACAATTCCGTCGCTAGCATACTAGCCTACTAGCCCTTCAGGCCAAGTTTTACTCCGGCAAGTTTCAGGCCATTTAATTTTTGACTAAGCTTACGCTGTGTGGAATCGTTTGAGCGATCCTTGAGCGCACCCTTTATTTTTTAAATCAAGCTACCCTTTTACGTGGATTTAGCTTGATCGTGCTGCTCACCTAGCTCTCGTATTTTGGCCAGGCTCCGTCTTGTGTCCCTAGATAGCTTGAGTCTAGCTATCTGGTACGACTTATAGCTTTGCTATACTGGGCCCCGTGCTTTAAGGGATTCACCCTACGTAAGTGCCCCTTAGCCTGCGCCAGCCACCAGCCTGTTAGAGACGCGAGTCACTCGCGTTCCTTGGCCGATTTTACGTCACGCTCGCGTAGTTATAGCGTGAATAATCCTCAGCTCTTAGCTTTTTTTATTTTGAACTTTTCCAAATTATCGCTACGGAGAAACATTAACTTATCTTTTCCAAATTCGCCCAACCCAACACTAATCTGAGGGACGGTGATGAGAGTTTGAGGGCTTGACCTCTATTGAACTGAGTCCCTTTAAATTTAGATAACACCAAACCAAAACAATTAGACACCTAGTTCTAACTAAAATCCTGGACAAACCCGGCTCGACTGAGACCTTCCGAGTATAGTGACGAATTCCCCTGGCCACTAGGCCCCGCTGGAGAAATATTTTCTCACCGGGGAAAATTCCTCACAACTTTCCTCATGAAGACAATCAAATAAAACCATAAAAAGTGGGCCGGCTATTATTTAAAGTACTTTTAAAAAATACCTTATAACAATGTGCAATGTCATTTTAAAAATGAGACGGACTAACAACGAAATTTTGGTAGGAACCTTCTTTATGATGACAACAGTTAAATTAAACTCTAAAAGGTGGGCTGGCTATTCTTAAAAGTACTTAAAAAAAATACCTTATAACAATAAGCAAAAAATGTTAACTGCCGTCAATTCCAAAATAAGACGGTTCGAACGACAAAATTTAGTAGAATCCTTCTTTATAAAGAGAACAACCAGTTAAAACTGTAAAACGTGAGCCGGCTGTCATTTCCAAAATAAGACGGTACTAACGACGAAATTTAGCAGGTACCTTCTTTATGATGACAAATATTAAGTAAAACGATTAAAAGTGGGCTGGCTATTCTTAAAAGTACTTTAAAAATACCTTCTAACAATGTGCAAAAAATTTTAACGGCCGTCAATTCCAAAATAAGACGGTACTAACGACGATCTTCTGTATGATGAGAAAAATCAGTTTAACCCATAAAAAGTGGGCCGGCTTTTCTTACAAGTACTTTAAAAACATACCTTAGGATAATGTGAAAAATATGTTAATGGCCCTTTAATTCCAAAATAAGACGGAACTAACGATGAAATATAGTAGGAACCGTATCATTTAGTAATCCTTATGACGACAGCAATAAAATAAAGCCATAAAAAGTCGGCCGGCTACTCTTAACCGATTTATGATTTTTTTTAAAGTGTTTTAAAACAGAGTTAAAATAACCTACTGTTAAGTTATTTTTAACCGATCGTTGAGTGAAAGTGGATAAGGAAGTATTGAAAAAGTGACGTAACTAATCGGATCTAACGAAATTCCGGCCGAATTATCGATACCATTTCCGGCCAAATTATAGGTGTGGGCCGGCTACTTCAAAATTACTTTTCCTGCGACTTTGAGCCGGTGTGGAGTGGAAGTGAGTTGGGAACTAACGAAAAAACGACGGAACTAACCGGCACTAACGACATGCTATCGTTTGTGACCATTTACGGTAAATTTGCAGATGTGGGCCGGCTACCTCAAAATTACTTTTCCTGCGACTTTGAGCCGGTGTGGAGCGGAAGTGAGTTGGGAGCTAACGAAAAAACGACGGAACTAACCGGCACTAACGACATGCTATCGTGTGTGACCATTTCCGTTCGATTTTTACATGTGGGTCGGCTAGTGTGAAGTTGGCCGGCCCACTTAAATAGGGTTGTTTGGAGGACTTAGGGGATGGAACTAACGATGGGGTTATGGAACTAACGAGTACTAACGTAGTTCTAACGATCTACGTCATCAAAGGTGGGCCGGCCAAATTCACAAACGTTCAGGCATGATCAGGTAAATGATTGTTATTACAAGCTCTTTTATGGGTTCGAACACCGTTAAAAATTGCTCAAAAATATTAAGTACAAACGTAGTACAGTGTTCATTGAGAGGGTAATAATTGAATATACAGTGTAGACCAACCGCAGAAAATAACTCTCAAATGTTGGGTTAGTAACAAAAATCAAATATACAATAATTTTGTAAGTACGAATAGAAGTATAATACTTTCTATTTCGTTAAGTTGGGTTAAACCATTGAATTAATATACGTGTGATGGGGATGACCCATAATGAATATCGTAAATGGTATTTGCCTTATAGTATAATAAAAGCAATTGCACATTGAGCCAGGTAGGTGTTAATTGTTAGGTATATTTCAGGATATCAAAACGAATGGGGATTCTGCCGAGGCGGTAAGAGAGTCCATGAATCCATGGCTGACTTATCGCTGGTTTATGGAGGGGACGTCAATCGTATGGTTGTACTCATAGGTACAAACGATGATTTAGAAATGGTTAACAGCCCCAACCAGTTGGTAAGTAGACGCTAAGAGTTTACTTATATAATTACACTGTACGGTACAATGATTGTGAGTTGTCACGTAGTTAAGGGATTGGGCGGTTTTCAATGCGCGGACCTGTATTTTAATATACGGAAGAAAATATCAACAAAACCCATTTGTTGAGCTAATTGTTTCCACCACTGACCCGATTATAAAAGTTACACAATAACCTTCTTCTTCTTCTAAAATAAATAAGAAAGACCTTCTTCCGACTTTGTATTGTTCCCTCTAGCTTTGTACGCTCTCGGCTCGGTCCCTGACCCCCTGGCTGCCACCCGGCAGGGCTCCGTGAGTCATGTCCTTGAACCGTTACCTATTATGTGGCTACCTAGAAGGTCGTGTGTTTAGTCACTCAACAGCATACATCATGTGACAAAATAGAACCCACTAAAAGTTTGCCATAAGAACCGTCACTCTTTTAATGTTATTTTGACACTAATATTGAAAATAAACGGATCTATAACCTAATAGCCTAAAAAAATCCCCTGTGCGGTTGCCAGTTAGCTACCCATGTATTAAATTAACCGGGTTATAATTAGTTTGATAAAACTGTAGCGTTACGCATCAACCAGATCTAGGATTTAATCACGAGAATTTATATAGCCATTGATATCTCAAGAAGCCTAAATCAAGTTGTATAGCTATTTGGCTCGTGCGCTACCACGCACGTTGATGTGGTGGTACCTACATAACGAAGTATTCTCTGACTTACGTTAATGATACAACCAAATGGCAATAGGTACAATCCAATAGAAATGCATATAGCTAACATCCACAAGAATTGATTAATATAAATATGTGTAATGATTAAACTGAATGATTACAAAGGAATTGAGGAAGGGTAAAACTCGTAGCGGACATTCCAGCTGTGACCTTCTTCTTGGATTGAACAAGTGACTCTACAAGATCCCTCACGCTTTGCGGATTTCATCGAGAAATTTTATTACTTCTGAACTGAGGTGAGCTTCAATCAAAGTTTATTTTCAAGTTTTTTTTTAATCTTACTTAAATTAAAATTAATTTCAATAATTAGGGAAAAGTAAGAAAAACAGCAAGGCAAAATGTGTTTTAAGAGGAATTCATTCCTAGTCACTAGTAGTTATATCTGTGTAATGATTTATTTTTAGGCAAGTTGCATAAGCTACACTCAAAATTTAAACGGAAATGCTGCACAATCATCTGGCTCACTATTCCCCCTATACCTCTGTGTAGAAACAAAGGGGAAGATGTGCACCATCGATGTACAGTTTTATTGCAGGCTACAAAAGATACCATCAGGTCATTTGCTCAGAGTTAGTATACATGACACAATATTAATTAGTTTTTGACTAAGTACTTCACTATAAACTATATCGAATTGAATATAGGCTAAGGTGGGACCGTTGGAAGTGGTCAAAATGAGGTAACGATAAAAATTAAAACTATCCAAAAAGTTTTATCTGCTTGTTTTTCAACTGAAATCAAAACAATTTCAATATAATTTTTTTTATTTAGAATTAGATACCACGCAAAGAGCGAATTACAATATTCTTGAAATATACGAGTAATAAATTGATTTTGAAGTACCCTGAAAATCTTTTTATTAGTCCTTTAATGGTTTTCAGGGCTAGAGTTTGTTTCAAGGTTCGCAAAAATACAATTATTATAACTTTTTCCATTAGAGTTAATAACAGGTTGAATATATGAAACCAGATATTTTAATATTACAGGAAAACTCTTTGTGGTGGACCTTTACGAAGGGATTTCACAGCTGCCAGATCCATCGTTATTTTTGAAAGGTAAGACGGTTCTCGTGACAATTGACTATACTGTTACAATTCAGTTTATTTGATATTATAAGTTTTTACAAGGTTATGGAATGAGAAGCAATGCTGTTAGAAGTCATCAATGCAAATCAACATTTAGTAATAAGCCATCGATTATTTAAATTGTAATTATAATATTAATTATATTTACAGATTAAACTAGTGTGCAGTTCGATAATAATCTGTAATTAACTATTTACCAAAGAAAATAGCATGCTTTGATAGCCAACATTTTGTTCACAGCACCATGGGGAGTAGAGAACGGGCCCGAGAGGACTAAATCCATTTAAACAAAAATTGAATAGAAATTATGAAACAGATAATTTCTAAGGCATTATTAAGGCATCAGTATTTTGCGCTAACTGCAAACCTTTTAGCAATGACGCTACACCTGCATCCTTTTTTTGTGGAGGTTTTAATGACTGGAAAACGCTGTAGCTGCACTACAATCACATGAAAACTCTCCCGCCCACCGAAGTTCGGTTTTGTCTTATGTTAGTAGGGCGAAATTAGAAAACCGTATAGACAAAAAACTAGTCGAAGCTTGTGAATCCGATGTAAAGTATTGGCGGGAAGTGTTAAAACGTGTTGTTGCGACCATCAAATACCTTGCTGCCAGAGGTTACCCCTTCAGAGGATCAGACAATTTGTTCGGCTCCAGCAGAAACGGTGTATATATAGGCGCACTTGAACTGTTGGCACAATTTGATCCATTTCTGTCACAACGTATATCTAAACATGCCAACAAAGGTTAAGGTAGTACGTCTTACCTTTCACATTTCACTTGCGACGAAATAATTTTAATGATGGGCAACACTGTACTAGAAAAAATTATCCAGGAATTGAAGGTGTAAGATATTAATGTTCATTTTTAGTTTGTTAAAAATGGAAATTAATTCTTACGGTATTGCCGTGGTCAGAGAGAACGACCTTCCGCGTACGTGCCTTATGCGAGGTGGTGCGGCCGGCACGGGCGGCCGTGAGTCTACCCTTGGCGGTACATAGATATACCCCAGGACTTACGGTACAGGGGCAGAGAGTTTGAGAGCCGTTTTGGCTGGTGGATGCAGGACGGTGCATCGGAGGGGGCTCTCTTTTGTAAAGGTGAGTCTTTCTTTCTTTAGAGCCTTTGTAGGATTTTTGGGTTAAGGTTAACCCTTTTGTTTCGGTCATTTGTTTCGGTTTTGTTTCGGGATTGTTTCGGTCGTTTGTTTCGGATTTAATTTTGGATACATTTTGGAATACTGTTTCGTTTACAAGCTTATGAGTTCTTGCAGTAGAACCTTTAATCGGTACGCTTTTGGACATCACTCGTGGGATTACCTGGGGCGAGCCGTAAGAGTCGACACCTCTGTCGGAGTACAAGATTTTTAGACATAGACTTTATAGGTGTTCTCTCCTCTCCTCGGCAATTTAGGACTTAGGCAGTGAGAAGATATTAGACTTAGGATATTAGGCATTTTTTAGTAGATAAGATTCTAGAGTTAAGGTCTTGTGTATATTCCAATTAGAGATATTAATTTTAGGATAGTTGTTGAGGTTGATGACTGGTACCTTTTTACGATCTTGCCATTTGCAATTATTGAATAGTACACATTTGTAGAAAAGAGAGAAATTATATAAGGATTGTTAAGTCAAGCGACTAGATTATTTATTCCCCCGTTGAGCTACGTCCTCGTAGTACGATCATACCCAGAGTGCGGGTTTTGGTCATACTACAAAGGAAGCGAAATATTACTCCTTAATTTCGGATTCCACTCCAGATATTTCCCACGTGGATCAATTCACATTAGTTGTGCGATATGTATTGATCAATGGTGAGAGGACTACGCCAGTAGAAAGGCTTTTAGAGTTTCTCCCAAATACTGGACAAAAAGCGGAAGACTTGGCTACAGCTTTATTTAAAATCATGGAGTGTCACAGAATTCATATAAAAGACTGCCGTGGCCAGAGCTATGAAAATGCTTGCAACATGTCAGGAGTGTATTCTGGTCTTCAAGCCAGAATAAAAAAGCTTTGTCCATTAGCAGAATATATTCCGTGCTTTTCACACTCTCTGAACTTAGTTGGAGTAGCTTCAGCAGAGGCATCAGAAAAAGCTGGAGCAGTTTCTTTTCAGTTTCAACTCATCGCTGGGAGACTCTAAAAAGTGTCCTTAATGAGAGATTCCCAGTTGTAAAATCACTGTCAATTACCAGGTGGTCTGCTCGAGCTGATGCTCTAAAAGCAATTTACAAGTCACAGAAATAATAATTTCTTTACTTTTGGCCTTATGTACAGGTACCTTTTGGATTTTCTAATTCAGTAAAGACGTTCGATGAAGTTGTTATATGGTTTAAAATTGTGTTACAGATGTACAGAACCGGGATGTGAGGTGTTGTTGAAGAGTAAAGATATCTTAAAGATACATTTAAAGCGTTATTCATTAATTTTATTCATTAAAAAACAACCCAAGTGCGTCTTAAGTGCGTTCTATAGGCCGCCAAGTCAAAATGTAAATATTTTCAACACAGAATTGGAACAATATCTCTCATCTGAAGTTATTAGGAAGACAAAACACTTCCTCTTGTTAGGATTTGAACATCTGTTATCTAACCAACATGTATGGATCTGAAGATTATTTGAATATTCTTTACACACATGGTATTATGAATACAATACAAAGCCCTACCAGAGTAGAATTTCATGGCAATATCCTATCTTCTTCCTGCTTAGACCATATAAATATCAGAGCAAGTAGTAATACTTTTAACTCCTTTATTATAGAAGATAAACTAGCAGATCACTACTGGACAGGTACGCTATTGAATCTAGGACAAGATGCAATAGGCGAGGAAGATTATGGAATTAAGAAAAGAATCTTAAACAACAAGAAGGTCACTGACTTCATAAATCAAGAGAATTGGTCTTTATTACTTGACATTTCAGAGCCTCATGATATTTATGACACTTTAGTCTCAGTCTTTGAAACTATATATGAAAACAGCAAATTAGAAATTAAAAACTCAAGACGCCCATAAAAAGAAATAATTCCTTGGTTAAATGATGAAATTAGGACTCTGATGGAGCATAAAATGTATCTTTGGAATCAATGGAAGAGGGACAGATACAATCTTCAAAAGAAACAATCATTCAAAAGGGCAAGAAACTATTTAACAAACAAACTTAGACTAGCAAAACAAAACTACTTCTCAAAATTACTTACCAATAAGATCAGCAATACAAGAAAATCCTGGGACATAATTAACCAGTTTTTAAATTAAAAAAATAGGCCTACAGTACTAGAAAACATAAAGAAAAATTTCAAATTGGAAAGTGAAGATCAAATTTATACTCAGGCAAATCAATTCAAAACCTACTTTAAAGACATTATACAGGAGATTAGCACAGAATTGTCTGGAGAACCTTTTGATATTAGTACCAATTTTTCTGAAGGGAAATATGATGTAGAACATATTTTAAACATGAACTTTTACACAATGAACGACCAAAGCTTGAAACAAATAATCAACAAAGTAAAACCAATTCATCTGCAGGACCAGATAATATTAGACCTCAAGACATAAAAAAATAATATGACTAAATTAGGCCCAATTATCGTACATCTAATAAACAGAATATAGTCATTACTGGTAAAATCCCAAAATTAATGAAAATAACGTATCTAAGACCATATAAGAATGGAAACAAACGGAACATAGCCTGCTACAGGCCTATAGGTTCTAATTCTGTTGTAACAAAAATTCTAGAACATCACATTAGTGAACAGATGAAAAAATAATTAATTAAAAACCAAATTATACATGAAGCTCAACATGGATTTATGCCGAACAAATCAACCATAGACTTACTAGGGATATTAAGTAATGACATATTTGGAGCATTAAATGACTGTAAATTTGTATTAGTTGTAGCAACCAACCTAACAGCCTGTGATCTAGTAGATTATAAAATAATGCTTGAAAATTTAAAGAGAATAGGCATTGGAGGAGGTTTGTTAATTCTTTTTCAAGATTACTTCAAAGACAGGAAACTATCAGTAAATATTGGTCCTTATAAAAGCAACGACTATGATCAAAAATATGGCCTGATTCAAGGGAGTATATTGTCACCCATTCTATTCAATAATTATGTTAACGATTTGGCGAGCCTAAAATTTAATAGTTAAGTGCTACAATACGCAGACGACAATCTATTTTATATAATATACAAAAATATTAATGTGGCATTAAATCAAATGCAAAATTATTTAAATCTGATGGCAAAATATTTTTTTAACAACTCAATCAAATTAAATACTCAAAAAACTAAAGTCATAGTATTCAAAAATCAAACAGTTAATTTTGATAAGGAGGACACACTAACTTTGGTATGCCATTCTCATAACTGTTTTATAAACCCTACAACCTGTAGCTGTCAAAAATTAATCTTTCATAACACTATTAAACACCTAGGATTTTTTGATAATAAAATGAGATTCTGCTTTCATTTAACATATTTGAAGAACATTTTAAAGCTAGCTCTCTATAAATGCAGTAAGATTAGCCAATATTTTCCTATAGTTACAAAAAGAATAATTTATTTTAGCCTAGTACAGTCAGTTTTTTACTAAGGGATCTCTATATATTATGTGGCTCCACATTACATTTTATCACCCTTAAAAAATACATTGAATCGGATTTTAAAGACTCTTTTTAATGGCTTACCGGCACCGTTATTAGATATTAAGCAATTTGAATCTCTTGCAAGATATACTGACCTAGTAAAACACCTCTCCAATGCAAATTTTAGAATACAAGAAGATATAGATTACAACCTAAGGAGAAGACAATTTGCAGTATATAGACAATTTAATAACTATGGTTCGTCAACATTAGAATGTAGAATACCGACACTATTAAATTCACTACCAGAAGAACTACGTTTGGAAACAAACATAGTAAAATTCAAAAGTAAACTAAAAACCCATATGATAAACTGTGCTGTCTAGCTGATCTATATCAGTAAGCCTAATTTACATGATAGTTGTCCACACCTACCTTAAAACAGAACTGAATCACTTGTTTAACCCACACCAACAGATAGGTTAGCTAACCAGCTAGACCTTACCTCAAAGGCTAATTTAAGCCTCGAAACACACAATTGATTACACCCAACCAGTAATCAGGTTCGAAATATAAGACACTCACATTGAAACATATAAGTATACACATAGTAACACATAAATGTTCATAATGACAAACACACAAAACAAATTTGTTTGGACAGAAAACACTGACAATTGACAAACACACAAAACTTGGGGATACACACAAAACATAATTATATAGGATAGGAAAATAATCAACTGGAACAAATCGGAATATAACATAAATAACTCAGTAATCAGTAACCTTATTGCCAAGAACTACTTTATTATTCAAAATTAAAATCCGACAGTAATAGATTCTTTTTCAAGTGATTTCATAACCTCAATAACTTAACCTCAATCACATCAATCTTAGCATGGTCGGGGTTTTTTTCCTGTTCCTCAGATCATCAGGCCAGAGTTACCAACCGTTTTCAGACTTGTTATCATTTCTTAAATTTTCTTTATTATGTGTTATATAAGTATTAGTTATTACTTTACTGCATGTCGTTAATAAACGCAGATGTCTATTTATTGTTATTGTTTGTCTATTTATTTATTGTAGTCTATGTTAAATTATTATTACCGTTATTTATTATGTAAAATGTAATATTTATGTTTAGTTGTATCCGCTCTTCAATAACTCATTATAGCAATTAACGCAAACACGACACGTAACATTTATTTATTGTTCAAAATATTGATTTTATAAACTATATATAGTTATAAGTGTTTATTGTTATTTATTGTCCTAAAATTATTTACTTTTATGAATGTTAAAAAATAATATTTAGACATTTTATTATTCCAATTTGCAATGTACACATGCTTTTTTTTCTTCTAAATTCCATCAACCTGTTTGAATTATTTAATATATGTATGTTAGTATTAATATAAAATATTTTATGTTTGTATAATATATATGCATGACGAAATTTGTAAACTTTGTTTTATTATTAGCAATAGCTAGGGGATAAATGATAACTGCAATGCATGTATAAATATATGAAAAAAAATTTACGCCAATACACCTTTTATAATAATCGAAGTAATCATATCAGTAACCGACTGTACAGCTTTATTTCACGGAAAATAGTGAGTGTACCTTCCAAGAAACGTCCGACTCGTCTTCATTCCTTGCCTTTGTTCCATAGCGCGCCGCTCAGTTGCGTGTTGTCGCCGCCAGTTGTACATTATAGCGAAAGTGCTATGGTGACGCAAAGCCTTTTTGTTGTAGTGATATAATTATAAGTGCGAACGAACGTCCAACATTCTTATTGACCAGTGGTTGGATGAAAGTATTCTTGCAGATATCTTTGGAAAATATAACGTGGAAGAATACAGTTGACACTGAATCAGAAAACGAGGCAGAAGAACTATATATTAGTAAAGACAATATAAGTGTCAAAGGGTTATGACACAGCTGTGTATGACACCATTGATTGTCCAAATGAAAATTAAAATTGTACTTTAGAACAGATCAGACCAATTTCACAAGAGAACGAATGTTCCGAAGAAATGTTGGCAAAAATTGAAATCAATATTTAGTATGACAATTTTTAGGATGGTCATGTCTGTAAATTCAAATTGCTTTTGCGAGCATTACGGTTTGACAACATCAATGACAGGCAAGAAAGACGTCAGATGGACAAAATGGCACCTATTAGAAACTTTTGAGAATACAGACGCATTAGTCCAGGACAAACTGTACATAGATGAGATGCTTATTGGTTTCTATGGGCGATGCCCGTTCAAACAATATATTCTAGCAAACCGGACAAATACGGCACGGTAAAGATGGAAGTGTATTGTGGGTTCAACCTGTGGGGCCTTTCCTTGTTGATAACACCTTCTAATGTTATTCCATCAACCTAGGTTTGAATTATGTTTTTAGTGTGTTCTGTATATGTATGTATGTTAGTATTAATATAAAATATTTTATGTAACGTTATATAATATACGCGTTTGCAACAGATGGCCATGACGAAATTGCTGTAGTGAATGTAAACTACCAAATCAACAACAGAAATAAAAAGACGGACGTATTTGAAAGATTGGCACTAGCTTGTTTCACCTTGACCGTTTGGCCAATCCACTGTTGAACCCTGATCTGAAAGTCCTCATAGAACTAGAATTGATAACAACGAGCGTGAAAAATGCAGCATTTGTCCTAGGAAGAAGAACCGGAAAACCAAGAGTCGTTGTGCCATCCATGAACATACATGAGCTCCCTGCAACGACGAACAACACGACCAATGAGTAACTAAGATGCTAAGTACTCAGATGTATAAAGACTAAGAAATACATTTTTCATGTGAAATTTTTGAAATTTCTCAGATTAGTTCACATATCAAAGTACTTGTCTGATAAATAGTTATGACATTTACGCCAATACACCTGCTTTATAATAATAAATGGTTTAAACAAACTTCAATGAAGACATTTTTTACCCGCCATTTAAAAGAAACAACCTAACATTGAACAGGTTATACAGTGAAGACTTCATGGAAATTAAATCAAATCTACTAGCACAAGTAAGCATACAGAGTGAAGCATACGGATCTGGTCAGTTCACCCGTGATATTGATACATTGATTTGTGAAGAGTTTAGAGAAAACGTTGCAACTCGTCTTTTGAAACAAACGAAAAACGTATTTTTGATCTACTTGTTGATAAGCTTTGCATGCAAGCCGAATGGCCAACCACAAAGTCAAAAAGGAAAGAAAGGGCTGTAAAACCTAGGAGAAAATGCAAGGGATCACTACAACAAATTCATAACTAGTTTAACTCTGTCCAAAGTAAACTGTGTGTCAGAAATAAAAACGACAGAAGACGGTACCGTTAAAATATCAAATAGCTTCCAAAATGAGAACCGCAATGGTAAAACTCGACATCGAGCGAAAAAACATGTCGTTGTCTGATAGACTAAATGTTTGATTGAAGGATGATCGCTGATGGCGACAGCAGCGTGTATAACAGCATCTTGGAAGCCCGACCCTACGAAAACCTGACTGTAGTCAAAGTAGAGTGTTGGAACCATATGCTGCGTAATTACCGCAACAAATTGAAAGAACTCGCAACTACAAGTGTACGGGTGGGAGATCGAGCGCTGCATTTGAAAATGCGCAGAATCATTGGAGGTAAATCATCTGTACAGCAAGCTGGGTCAATTATTATTCAAACAAAAATTATTCAAATAAAAACAGAAAGGGAGATCATTGAATCGGAACTAACCACAAGAGGTAATTAAATGGATGTTTGCGAAATCTGCCCTTTGACTGTAGTTAGTTTAGTAATTTTAAACTATTACAGATGCACAAAGATAGCCTTTACAATCAAGTGATTGTGAATATTATTTTATAGCTGAATAAACAACTCTATAATATTACTGATACCAATATCTTCCTTATTTGTTCAAGGTCAAAGTGACAGCCTTGTGTGGTATGAGGAGAGGAGACTCTGTCTCACCGCATCCAACTTCGGACTGGTGTGCAACAGAAGGCCAGATTCCAACTGTGCTCCAGTGGTGATCAAGTTGCTGTACACATCACTGAAAACCCACTCTTTGCAGTATGGTAAAAATACGAAGGAGACGTGGCAAAGCAACTTGAGGAGATTCTAAGAATCAAAGTTGAGCCAAGTGGGGTTTTTTGTCGATAAAGAGCAACCTTTCCTCGGTGCTTCGCCAGATGGTTTAGTAAGGAGTGATGGCATCGTCGAAATCAAATGTCCGTCAAGTGCAGAAACCCTTACACCTGAGGAAGTCATCGAAAATAAGATTGGTTTGGTAGGAAGCACGTTCACAAAAACAAATTGTAATACATTTTCTGTAAAAAGACTCATCCTTATTACTATCAGGTGAAGGGGCAGCTGCACATTACGGGACGTGCTTACTGCCTACTAACCATTTGGACACCAAAAGGCATCCGAGTGGAAAGGATTGCAAGGGACGATGATTTCTGGGAAAACCACATGCAAGTAAAATTAAAAGAGTTCTACCTAAAATGTTTGCTTCCAGAAATTGTTGACCCAAGAAAGCGAAGGAGTTTGCCTATTAAGGAACCAGAGCATATATTATTGGCACAAGCTAATAAAAGGAAGCAAAAAACAATAAATAAGTTCTGTATACAAAAAATGCCTTTTATTTTATCATGTCTCAGTACAATAATTATCTAGTTTTCAGAACAACTCTTGCCTCCTTATCCTTAATTTAATATCATTTACTTATCCTTGGTTTAAAATCTATGTGTCGTGTAGGTAAGCTTAGCGCTTATTTTGTGTGTAAATATTATTATAGGAACTGATTAACATTGTTAGGCCTAATGGCAGATTCAAGATGTGTTAGGAAATAAAATTGATAGGACGAATCAACCCCTCTAACATGGGTTGATTCATAGTTTTATAATGTTTGTTTATTTTGTTTTCTGAAGATGTGGGCGATATTTGGATCCACCTAGCAATTGTGTGCAACTCGAGTTATGTAAAATGTACCTAGAAATTATCATTTTTATTTTGAAATAACGTCCTTATTTTGAATTTTTCAAAATAAACCCAGTTTTAATTGAAAAAAAAATGAAATGGGTTGGTCGCGAAATGTATTATTTGCACAACTTATGGTCTATTGGGTTCAACTATAGCTTCAAAAGATGCCCAAAGTTTTACATGAAGAAATCTAAATAAATAATCTGATCGCCGACGTAACAGCAAATTATCAACATGCCAATGTTTTGAAAATACACCTAATTCATATAACGTGGTAAAGAAATAGATAGAGAGTGTTGCCCAGGTACGCAGTATGCATTGCGCGGTGCGGGGAGAGGGGTTATCACTGCCAGCCCTGCAGTCTGCAGAGACCGGCAAGCTCGGAGAGTCAGCCAGACAGCCACATCACAGGATGTTCCCCGCTCCCTGTAACGTCCTGTGGGGTACTAATGCTACCTGTCGTTGCTACTGAGAAACACCAATCCAGCCGGTAACGGGAGTACTGATAGCTTGAGCCGACCAGACCAACTCTCGTAAAATTATTGGGTACCACAGACCATTACCTCTCCTGATTTACCTGTTTCAAAGACTCTGATTTACCTGTTTCTATACATGTAGTTCAGCTATTCCCTACCACTACTACTGGATTCAGTGGATAGGTTAATTTCCTAGTATTAAGCTATGTTTATATTATGTAAATAATTGTGGAAATAAATCATTATTTCATTAATAAATTACTTAACTACAATAAACATGGACAACATGAAAAGTTGGAAATCGATTGTGCTTAAACAGTTCTGAGTCTAATGTGGAGTTCACTGCACCTGTTGGTTCTGAACAAATGCATTATATTTCTCGGTCAATAAATAATTTGGTAGTTTACGACGTAGGGCTATACGTAGGAAAGCAAGTTGACAAACTTACCAAGTTCAACCTCATAAATAACCACTGACAGCCTCCAAAGGATTACGACTTTCCATTTTCGGTGCATAAAAATGTGGAAAAGAAGTAAAACGATTCTTGCGAAGGAAGCACTTGGAAAATTGGCATTGGCTAGAGCTATCTAACGAACACAAAGGTCTTTATTGTAAGTACTGTGTGTTGTTCTCACAAGAATACAGCGGTCATAATAAAGGTGTTCTTTTGCAATCATTTGTCACTAAACCTGTCACATCATTTGCAAAACCTTAAGGAAAAGACGGATCCTTGATGAGGCAACTATTTATCACCGACAAAGTGTCTAGGCTAGACAAAAACTTTGTGAAATCATTCTTAGTCCTATGTCAAGCGTTGCAACCCAAGTTAACACTAAAAGAATGAAACAGATCTTAGAAAATCGAGAAAGGTTGAAACCCTTCAGAGTTTAGTTTTTCTAGGACGCTAAAACATCCCTATAAGAGGTCATCGCGACGATGGTAAACTTCTTCAGCAAAATACCGCAAGTCCTGTATACGAGGGAAATTTCGTGCTTCATTTGCTCTACCGTCAGCCCCAACATCGATATATGTACTAAAAGTATTTTTGTTTTGAAATACTAAATTATGTAAAATCAGTTTAAATTATTCACAAGCACATTAAATTCTTTTGTTACACATTATCGTTAGTTTTGTTATTTAGTTGATAAGAATACCATGCACAGACGCCACAGAGTGCGGCTCAACTGGCAGTAAAGGTTATTGTACACTGGACTCTAGAAATTATTTTGTTTTTGATTTTTGCTATCACTGGCCACAGTACTTGGAAAAGTGGTCAGTGTAATTCCAGAGTCATATTATTGTATATATTGTATGTAAATTAATGTTGGAATAAATCATTATTTCTCATCATTATTTCTCATATTTAAAGCAATAGTCAGCGTCAAACATTGCAAATAGCACGATTAGTGTGTTTTTAGTGATAAAAGGTCGATGATGGATTAGGAGGCCGTACAATCCGGACGTGTTTTCCATCCAGCGCCTCACAGCAATTCGGAAATTTCCAAAGCAATTTGAATCCCGCTGAATAGCTTTCCACTCTGCATTTTCGGTAGGGACCTAAAAAAAAAAGAAATGTTTGAAGTTCAGGCCTTGACTGAGCTTGTCCCTGAAGAGGAAATCCAAGAGGAAGTGCTTGAAGAAATAGCCAGTTCTGCCTCCGACTCGACTCCAGAAGTAATTCCAACAGCGACACCAGAGGCGGCTCGAGGACCCGGCAATCCGGGCGGCCGCCCAGGGGCGCAAGGAGGGCGGCGTTTTTGGGGGCGCTGGGTGCACACTGCTAAAAAGGGAATTCTTATAGAAAGAAAAGGGAAGACTTTTAGAGAATTAACGATACTCTGAACAAAAAAGGAGTTATATTTTATTAATTAACTAATTAACTATTTTCTCAGACAATTGTAGGACAACATTTCAGAAAAGGGTGGCTGAAAAGCTACAAGAGGAGACCGGATTTTTTTCAAAATAACCGGATTTTATAAAATTGTTTAGTGCTAGTTAGAGGGCTTTCATACACATTTTATATAAAAAATAATGCTTTCTATTCATAGTCATGTTACTGGTAATGTAGTCAGTTATTTTTGTTATAGCGAGTTAACACTAGGCCAACTTTAAAACAGGTTATTTTGCTTTAAAATTTCAAAAATTTCCGGGGGCCCGGACCCCACTTTGGGCTTGGGGTTCCCCCCAGATCACTTCTGGGGGCGCTGCCGTTGAGTCTGCCCGAAGGCGAATGCATGCTCGATCCGCCCCAGGCAACAACACCTACAACTCGGAAAAGATCACCCAAGTGAAAATGACATTCACTGCACCTAGTCGGCCATCGAAGTTCAATAGATACAGAGCTCCTACTAGAATAGACAGTTTCTAAGTTACAATCGATTGGAGAAATGACACAAAGTGATCCAGATGATCAATACGATAAGTTTGGAAAACACGTTGCTGCTCAGTTGCGGGAGATGCCTATGCGCAGTTTCATTGAACTTCAGGATAATATTCAAAGAATGATAACTCGGGAGAGCCTTAAACTACTTGAACCAACAAGTTCACCTTCAAAAAGTTCAAGACCACAATCTCAACAAAGCAGTGCTTTTGACTTTAACAGTGATCATGAAACATTTAATGAAATTAATAACACTGATGAAACTAGCGCAGTATTGCTGAAAGGGTTTTGAATAGATTTTAGAAATTGCCTGTCTTGTATATGTTACAATAATGTAGTCTCTCGTTATACTTGTAAATTTGTGTATATTCATATCCCAATTGTATAAATCTCATAAGTCTATAAATAAACTATACCATTAAACTTATTAAAATACATAATAAATAAATAGTTCCGGTTGAGGCACCAGTTTTTAAACTGACAAAATTAGAAGTCGGGGCATAATCTTGTACAACACCAACGAAGGATCAACAAAAGGTGAACTAATTACTGTAAGAAGGTTCGAGATAGAATCATCAAAGAATAATCCAAAGTGCAAGCCTTGTATCCTTTGTAATAATTACTTCAAATCTATAACACTATGCTGCCCCAAGAGATTCACAGCTATCAGACGCTCTCATTTTACAGTCAGGTACGGTAAAAGATCTGATTGTTAGTGGTTTAAAGGATATTTTGCCAGGAATGGACAATGATGATGTTAACCTTCAAATTATAAAAGATGATGCCGTTTTACGTTTTTGTGAGCTAAGCACAACATTTGAAAAATATATAAGCATAAAATTGAGACTCCTGTCAAAAATATTACTGGAAATGAAAAAACAAAACCCGGAGATAAGTAGGCTCGATGAATGCCTTAACACAAAATTTGACGGTTTTGTAAGTGCTGTCAAAGTAATTTCTGGTATAAAGGTCGGTCGGTTCATATCACGTTCGTTTGTCGGTGAAATAGGCCGTACAATAAAATTAATAGCCAACAGAATAATAATTATTTACTGTATAAAGACAGAGGACGATGAAATGAATGCTAACATTGAGAAATAGCTACATATATACAATCATTATAATCAATTACTTGTTGTCAATTAGTTAGATACGAGTATCATAATGTGGCTGCAAATTTTATTTGTGGGTCTTTATTTATTATGTATAATATTTACAACTAGTCTGTTTTTTCCATGTCCATAATTATGTGTACACTTATTTATCTTTGCGCTGGTTCCACAATTAAGTGTTTTATTATATATAAATCGTACATGATGGTTCCATGCATTAATTACTGTTACATTTTGGACATAGGTTATCTCTACTACAATATATAATATACAATGTATGTGCTGCTGTAAATTAATTGGATGCAATCTGTTTTACAGCATGTAAATTAAATGAATAAATAAATAAATCATGATTACTATAATGTAATGGGGCGAAACGCACTACGGGAGCTTCAGAAGACAAAATGGAAAAAAACACAACTTGTTCCTCTCACGACAGATATAATGAAGTTGAATAAGTACCTAAATGAAAAGATAAAACAATCAGAAGACATTTTAAATAACAGTTTTAATCAGGAAGTTTTTATCTCTTTAAATGAGTGTCTCATGTCTCAACTGCAAACTTTTAACCAAATAACGATTTTGAAAACCGGCACAACATGAGGGTTGATACAAGAGGAAAACAACATAGGAAAGCAGCCTCCATGTTGCTATCAGTAAAAACAAGTTGATTTGGTCAATCTAATTTTGAAGCATAGAAAAGATGCTGGAGTGACCAAGGACAACCCTCATGTTTTCGCCAGAAAAGGTGGCACTTATGGTGCCTATGCAGCACTCACGGAGTCTGCTTATGAGTCTGGCATATGCGTCAGATGCCAAAATGCCTGATTTGCTTGTTGGTACCTTGTTGCGCAAGCACATTGATACCACAGTTCCATGACTTCCAACTTTCTCAATGACATCATTGATTATTGTGGCAATAACTGTCTCCTATTCACCGACGATATTAAAGTATTTGCCTCGGTCTTTTCCATCCAGGACTGTCTTCGGCTTCAGATCTGCTTATCAAGAATAGGAGACTGGTGCACTTTTAATGCCATGAAGCTCAACGCGAGTAAAAAGTCTCCCAACTACTTTTCAACTGACGATTTAGTTGGTTCTGACTTCTCCTCCATGTTTCCTCCCCCCACATACCTTCAAGTGGACTCGCCCACTGCCCGAATCCGAATCCGCCGCTCCATTGAACAACAGGTTCCCGCTATATTGCCCATCAAATTCGCAGCTGCTTGTTTTGGAAAGTTTTACCCCGAGCGAGTGATCGCGTACCCTTACAATGTGCGTGTAGTGTGACATGCGTTGTGTTGTTGATTTGATTTTAGTTTGATTTGTGCTTTATTATGGAGGGTAGAAATGTCTCATTTTACATAAATAGGTTACTAGAAGAGACGGACAATGAAGTATTTGGAGGGGAATCATCGGATGACGAACCTGAAAACTTAGAGGTCATTGACCACGGCTCATTGAACATTGATGTTGGCTCAGAAGACGAATTTGTAAATGATGATGTTGTTGAAGAGGTTATGGGCATTGATAACATTGGCGGTGCAATTTATCATATTTCAGGTGAGGGTTCTGACAGTGGTTTAGGGGAAGATTACGCTGACCAATGTCGAATTGACTTGAATATAGATCAGTATTGTTCCGATGATGATAAATTACCCTATGGTAAACGAATCCGAACTTATTGTGGGAAAGTCATTGAGCCTGGGATAAAATGGTTTCGGAAACCACCCCCACTAGGAACATAAGAGTTCGGTTGCCTGGGGTAAATGGTGCAGCAAAAAATGCAACTGCAAGGATAGAACATAATTGACATCGATATGATTTATTATGTTGTTTTAGTTCAAATAGATATGTAGAAAAAAGAAAAGCAACTTTGTAAGAGGAACAAAGTGCGATGGGACGCAAGTGAAATTAGTTTTGTTGAAATAAAGGCTCTAATCGGGGTTCTTTACGTAAGTGGATCAATGAAGGCTGAACATCAAGATACTGACGATAATTGGGCGAAGGAGGGGACTGGTATAGATTTAGTTATGTGTGCCATGTCAAATAAACGGTTTCATTTTCTCCTGCAACTTATTCGATTTGATGACATATTTACAAGATCCAACAAAAAAAGGGTGGATAAAATTACCCATGTACGAGAGATTCTTGAAAAGGTTGTATCAACAGCCAACAAGCTTACACCATGAGTGAATACACATTAGATGAACATCTGGAGGGTTTCAGAGGACGCTCCAGCTTTCGAGTTTACATGTGGAACAAGCCCGATAAGTACGGCTTCAAATTATTTATGCTTTGTGATGCTTGTACTTTCTATACAGGAAACATGGAGATATATGGTGGTAAATAGCCTTCTGGATCTTTTGAAATGATCAACAAAGTTCCTAATCTTGTGAGAAGAATGATTCGGCCTATTTCAGGCACAAACAGAAACGTGACGATTGATAACTGGTTCACAAGTATTCCTTTGGCTTTAGTCTTGTTGAAAGACCATAAACTCACCATAGTTGGAACGTTACGCCGAGACAAGTTCCACCGGTATTCAAAACAACCAAAAATAGGAGACTGTGCAGCAGTACGTTTGGATTTCATGAGAAAAATATGACACTCATGTCCTTGTTCCCAACGAGAAAAAGGTCGTTCTGGGTTTATCTACGATGCATTAAGACAGCAAAATTGATCAGTCTACTGGAGAAAAACAAAACCCTCACATAATAACATTTTACAACCAAAAAAAGGAGGGTTTGATGTTGTGGACCGAATGTGCTCAAACTACACTGTGGGAAAAACCAGCAACAGATGGCCGTTGACAATGATTTTAGGTGTTACTAGATATAATTGGAATAAATAGTCAAATCATATACGAAGCGAATACTGGAAATAGAATACCAAGGAAAACATTTCTGAAAAATTTAGGAAAGGAACTTGCCAAACCCTACAATGAGTACCGATCTACTCGTACAGTTGACACTATACCCAAGGAACTCCGAACCAGAATACACGTTGTTTTAGGTAAACAACCACAGCGCCGAAGACAACTACTTCAAAGAAAAAATGCAAGGTAATCTTGAAAAAATACTTTTATGTATTAAAAAAATAAATGAAATATAACAATCCAAGATACGAGTACTACGAGTATAAGCTAAAAGTATTTTATAAACTACAAAAATGTTGCTTACAAAACACTGCACACAAAAAATGGATTACATTTTTTTTTAAACTTCATGATACATAGAAATAATTGAAACATTTAGGCTAGGTAAAGCATTTGGATGCAATGAGATGTCCTTTTCCAAATGTGATTTTTGCCTGAGAGCTGTTGACAAAAAACGACAAAATGCTGTGCCAACTGCGGAAAGAGTGTATGCAAGGACCATTTGGTTGAAGTGTGTGAAGAGTGTTTCCAGGCCTAAGATGTATTCAAAAAACCATGTATAACAAGTTTTGCAATTTTAATCCATCTCATGTTACATTAGTGTTCAATTCAGGTTAATAGAATTTGTATATAAACTTATCTTGTACTATTTTCCTACTGAAACACAATTGGGGTAAGTAATTACCCTGCGCGAATGATAACATGGCTTCAACTCGCGCGAGTGATTGCAAATTAAACCAAGCCGCTCTAAAGAAGCAGTTGTGAGATCTGACTCAGATTCGTCATCGGATAACCGCTCAAAATTCGCAAACATAATCGGTGGACAACGCCAGATCGGGGTTAACACAAGTACGGAAAGTAAATGTATTCTTTTATTTATTTTATGACTATGTTATATTATGATAATAGTTTTACAAAACGCTACTTTTATCCTGTTTCATAACTTAAAACTTAGAACTACCCTGGATGCCATAGAAACGCGTCTTAAGAAAGCTGTTACTTGAAAGTACGAGAAATAGCAATCAGGAAAGAGTTGCGCTAGAGTTCCAGTGCCAACGGGTTCCCTCCCACTGCAAACAACGCACGAAGCTATTTAACTGGCAATAGCTATGTCCATTGTCCACACTAGTGCGTTGTTCATTTCAACATGCGTTTCAATCTGCAGTTCAACATTTAATACCACATGTGTCAACTCATGCACAACGGAAATTGTCGAGAAGCATGCCTCTTAGCCGTTCACACTAGTGCCTTACTTGAATCCAGCGTTGATTCACAATTCCGTTGTTGTACAAGACGAATGAGGATGATGACGTGATGTTGGGGAATTTTTGTGCAGCATTTTATTCTGTCAATAAAGCAAATGACAACGAAACCAATAAAAACACACGTAAAATCTACTACTTCTAATAAGAAAAACCCGCTAAAAATCTTCAACTGTAGTAAATAAGTATACAAATTAAAATGCCATTGTTCATGAATTCTCCTATTGTTAAAAAGTAATATGACAGTAAAAATGTTCTTAAACTCACACACTAAAAAAGGAACAATTTAAATAAAAAAAAATACTTTAGGCTAAAAAATAACAATTATTATAAAGTGAAGTAATTTGGTTCAATTTCTTGTAACTTAAATACTTGTCTTGTACTTTTTAATTGTTACAAACTCTGTTTTTTCATGTCTTTCAGGCACGAAAAACGTCATTGGTCTTTAATGAATTCTAATATATTTTGTTCTTAGTCCATTTTACGCGCGCACACTGTGATTTCAGCTGTTGTTGAAATACCAAAACATAACCTCATAGCTGTGTTGAAACGAACAGCGCAGAGCAATCAAAAGCTCGTAGATTTGCAATCAAAAGCTCCGTGCGGCATTGAAAACCAGCGAGGTTGAAAAACCATTCTTAGGAGAATTGAAGAAAGAATTTGAAATCAATTCAAAACCAGCAGATTACTTTTTAGGGTTGGAGATTTCCAAAACTAACTGGTGAACATGTCAAATTGTGCCAAGAAGGATATGTTTCAAGCATTTTGGAAAGATTCAACATGGAAAACTGCAGATCAGCCTCAACCCCTATAGTAAAATGTGAACAAGAAGACAACAAAACAAAGGAGACAACTTTTGTTCGAAAGCTGTTGGAGCTCTCATGTACCTCATGGTTAGTACGAGACCGGACATAGCGTATGCAGTGATGCCTAGAAAACCCTTCAGCGAATGATTGGTGTCGAGTGAAGGAAAACTCAGATATCTTCAAGGTATCCAAAACTGTGGAACCTTGTACAAGAAGCACATCAACAGCGGTGTACATAACTGCTACAGCGATTCAGATTTTGGCGCTGGCCATGAAACCAGGAGATCGACAAGGGACTACACATTTTTTCGTAACAAATCTAATAGACCAAAAGACTCTGAATGTGTCTACTCGAGATTGGCATGTCAGAAGGTGCCAGATGGAGCTTCAGTTCTAAGTCTTTTTTATAACCAAAGAAAAATACTACGGAAAACCATCCATAAAAACTATGACACAGCGTTTGAACAGTTGACGATGTACTTCAAAGACCAAGGTCTAAAGAGACTCATATGTTCGGCTATGGGATGTGAAACATTTTGCAGAGAAGATAGTGGGTTTCTACAAAGACACTGGGGCAACCATAAGCAGTTTCATACGAGCAGCCAACAGCAAGTAGAGCCCTTTGGAAAGGACTATCACATGATGAGTTTCTGGAAAAGCTGCGGGACGAAGTCAACAAGGCAAAACATCAGCTAGGAAAACTACAAACACCTGAAACTACAGAGACTGTAAGTGTAGATGGTATAGATACTTCTGTGGTAGATTCTGAAAGTGTGCTTGTTTCCCCGACCAGACCTCCCATATCTCCAATCAATACCTCCACAACAACTCTCGACCTATCGCCAGAATCAATTCCTGTTCCTTCTATACTAATCCCTCCTATAACACCAACAATTGACCCAACTTAGCCAACAAACCTCAACCTTTATTCATTGGAAAAACCTTTAACCAGTAAAATGTTAAAGGTTATGAGGTGGGAGGAGGAGTTATGATCCTTTGTAAAGATGTACTCTAACCCATTTAAAAATGTTGAAATCCCTCAAATTAAAGAGTTAGCTGAAGAAAAAGAATTTGAATGCTGCACAGTACAAGGTAAAGTATGGGATTGTTCTCTAATTATAGCGGGACTGTATACATAGAACACCCGGGGGAATGTATGACCAAGCATTCTTGGATAAACTTGACATAGCTTTAGATGTTCTGTATAAAAAATATGATTATGTAATACTTGCGGGAGATATCAATATAAACGTGTTAAAGTCAAGAAGAACATGCAACAGGCTACAAAATATTTTAACACAGCATAATTTTCAATATCTGGTCAATTTTCCAACAAGAATAACACTTGAGTCATAAAGTGCAATCGACAATGTACGTACTAACGTCAGTAGCTCTCAATTGTCAATTCCAGGTATTATTGATCTATAATAATTATTGATCTCTCAGATCATGATGTACAGCTGGTGAAGATAGCTTATCCAATCAAAAAACAAAATCAGCCAATCACACAACTAAAAAGAAAATTCACCAAACAAAATAAAAATTTGTTTGTAAAAAATACCAAGCACATGTACATGAGGAATTTGATATCTTCCACAGTATTTCTATATCACTTTGATGTATGTTTTCCTTTGGTAAAATCTAGATATAGTAATGTTAAGAATAACTGGACAAATGATGAACTTAGAAGGGATAAAGATGAGATAATTAGTTTAAGTCAAACCATACGTTTAACTAAAGATCAAGTCTCAGAGCAAATGCTTAAAGTAAAAAAAGAGAGAATACCAAATATAAGCATTGAATAAAAAAAATATAAATATAAATAAAAAAATTTTAAATTCTGATAATATTTCTAAAACAACATGGCAAGTTATAAATAAAGAAATAAAACAAAGTAGTAATAAGGTTAAGGAGATAGAGGCTAAGACAATTAGTAATCCCAATACAATTTGTATTATTTTCAATAATTTATTTCTTTATAAATGTGGTTAACGATTCTGTACTTCCGAAACTTCCTAGTTGTATAAATCTTAATACTACTGAGGTAAAGGTATCGCCACTAAGGCGCCTGTATATAAAACTGTTTGAAGAAATAGAACTAGATAAAATTATATCATCTTTTAAAAATAAATTCTCTGCCGGTTTTGATGATGTGCCAATGCCTGTTATTAAGATTATAAAAGACAAGTTGATTGGACCGCTAGCCCATATTATCAACTCCTCCTTTATCAGTGGAATGTTTCCAGATAAACTAATTAAATTAAAAGGAAAAGAAATGTGAACCCTTATCGAGTTATGCGTTTGCTGGTAATAACTGGATTCTTTTACATGTATTAAAATAGTTTAAAAATAGTGTTTGATAATTGCTGTATTTTAGGATTGGAGGACCTCGGTGCGTTGGGAAGAAGCCATGTCCCAGGCACCAAAGTACTTCTGTTCATGGTGAGAGGCCTAATTCACCGATGGAAAATGGCCATTGCGTATTTCATTGTGAAAAACGAAACTACGGCCACCGAGTTAAAAGATCTCATCAAGTCAGTTGTCAGCGAGGTATGCTAACCATTTTAAATTTTACTTATAATTTCCTTTTTAAATCATTATAATAGTTAAAGTTAATTTGAATTATTTCTTTTTACATTTTTAAGCCATAAAATGTCACTTAAGGACTACGCTATTTTAAATACAAATTTTAATCAATCCTAGTTTATTCCAATCCTGGTGCAAGATATAGGCCTGGACTTGAAGGCCACAGTTAGTGACCAAAGCTCCATTAACAGAAGCGCCCTCAAAATGTTAGGGGCAAAAAAAAACCAGCCGTATTTTGTTACCTCCAACGGCAAGAGTGTCTACGTAATTTATGATATTCCTCATGTCATGAAGTGCATAAGGAATAATCTCATGACTGGCCAAATAACAACACCTGAAGGGATCGTAGACTGGCTACATCTCGTCAAGTTGTATTATGCTGATATTTCATCATCATCAGCAAGATGCACCACGTTGACTGATCGCCACATACATCCGACGGGGTTTCTGAAGATTTGTGTTAAACTAGCTACGCAAGTCTTCAGTCATACCGTCAGTTCGGCGATTGCACGGGCTGATATTGGATTGGTAGCAATTATTTTCAGATTAGTGTCACTACGATTCTTATTTATACGAATATGCAATGGAGTGGTAGTTTGGCCAATGTAGTCTTTAGGGCAAGTATAACACGAAAGTTGGTAAACTACATTACTCGAGTGAC
The DNA here is from genome assembly GCA_018831715.1 of Matsumurasca onukii. NCBI lineage: Eukaryota > Metazoa > Arthropoda > Insecta > Hemiptera > Cicadellidae > Matsumurasca > Matsumurasca onukii. Next base: position 9,383,668 of record CM032066.1, on the reverse strand, counting down.
AATCCATTTTACCAACTATCGGGTAAGACCTGTTTGTAGACTGGCTAGTAAAGTCATTACTTGGGGTCATAATTTGGCAGGTTTTGCAGCGAGCTTTTGAACAAGGTTGGGAGCCGACTTTTTTGATGTTACTTGTCGTTGGAAGTTGCTTATTTAACAAAAATAAGTTGCAGGTTTAACAAAAATATTTTTGTGGTTAGGTGTGCTATTGAATACAATCCTAGGGGGTTTCGAAAAGGTTCCTAGTTACAGGAGAAGATTGTAAAATGTTATGAGACGTTTCAAAAATATTATTAAAAAGATATACTAACATTTTAGTACTTCTTCTTTTACATAGTGTTGGTTTCTTTCTGCGTTGTACTCAGCAAGGAATTTTGAAACTGATTTATTTTCATTTCCAAAGTATCTTCCATGAAATTTGACAAAGTGTCGGTCGATTCACATTAAGGCTTCCGTCAATTCTTGGACAAGTCAAGCACCCCCTCGTTATGGTGTCGATCCAAGAACATGAAAAGCCTTTATAACTGTTGTCGTTTGTTTTTGTCAGTTCTGGATATTTGTCTTTGAATACAAAAGAAACGTATCATGTCAAGTACTTAAATGCTACATGGCTTAGAGAACCTAAATCGTCTTCTTCTTGTTCGCTTATTTTCGCTGTTTCCGCTTCATCATTAGCAGAACATTCATCATCAAGTGTTTCCCCTATTATTGGTGAGATGAGTCGCTCAGAGGCACAATTCTTCTTGAAGTTGAGTCTCTTTTTCATTTACTGAAAATTGTTGATTGTTTATAATGTTCTTGGTACGTTTTCCGAGGATACACCACCAATATATACATGTATATGCAATATATGAATACATCGTTGTACGAGTTTGATCGGCTTTTTAGGCACGTATTGCTTAATTTGCTCCTGCCCTTGACTGCAATCATGCTTTCGTCTATAGATAGATATTTCGACGTTTGAAAGACTGGCTTACATTCGTCAATCAAATGATCAATGATAGGGCTATTATGTCAAGCTTATCAAAATAATTTCTGCCTCTCTGAGGCATAGTATTTTACCACCTCTATCAGCAACAATCATCTATGGCAATGAAACCACCAACCATACTCGATCACCTGTCACTATGACTTGTCATACTCTACAAAACACTAAAAGATACAATTTGGATAAATTTACTACCAATTCACAAACATTTCAAACAGAAATTGTTTGGACTATCCACAGTAAAATGACCCACAGATCAAATAGGGCTACGGCCAAAGATGAAAATGTTTTAAAATATCTGTTTCCCGAAGTCGAGGTAATTCAAAATATGCAAACTTTCTAGTAAAACAAATAGTTCCATCTATTTCCAAGCCACTATCTTTTGTTTTTAATAAGCGTATGCAAGAAGGATATTTTGCTTCGTCACTTATGGTGTCAAAAGTTATACCTATTTTTAAAAAAGGGAACAAAAGATTGGTTCAAAACTACCACCTAATCTCAATTGTGCCCATATTTTCTAAAGTTTTTGAATCACTCATGTATAGTCAACTAAATACCCACTTTGAATCAAATAATTTACTTTCTAATTGTCAGTATGGTTTTCGCCAAGATAAATCAACTACCTCAGCAGTTATGAATATTGTTGATCATTCACTTCAAGCTTTTGAACGTAAGGAGTCTATTTCTCTGGTTTTGTGTGACTTGAGTAAAGCTTTTGATAGTGTTCCTTATGAAATTCTAATAAATAAGCTACATTTCTATGGTATTCAGGCAAGGGCACTCAAATTGATTAGGTTGTATCTTTTAAATAGGTTACAATTTGTCTCCGTCAAACATAAAGATTCTAAATCGTTAGAAGTCAAGGCAGGTGTTACTCAGGGATCGGTTCTCTGCCCTTTTCTTTTTATTGTATATATTAATGATCTTCCAAATAACATAAACACACAGTCAATCATTTATGCAGATGACACCACTTTGCTCACTAGTCACATTAATCTAAACTAATCTAAAGAGATGTTACCCCAAGGAAATTCCAATTTTTTTTGCTTTCCTATATTCCTTTATATCCAAATTTCCTTTAAGATTCTCTCTCCTCACTGTTCATGCGTACCATTTGTCATTCTTCAGCACAAGTTCCTAAACGCATATTCCCAGGATCGCATTTCCTACCTCTCCCATCTGCAATTGTGTATGAAAGCTCTTTCCCTCTGACTTACGCTTTTCAATTAAATACCTCCGTCCTCGACGATGCACTACCTATATCATTTCCCTTCTGTTCGTTTAACACCTCTGAATCCTCGAGTAAATTACTTGCGAGGGTTGAGGCATTAGAAGCTCCCACTTTTGGATTTAGTGGGAGTGCATAACTGGACTCAGGCTTCTATGGGATCTCCTCGTCGACGCAGCTCGTTGGCACTGAAATTGGCACACCCGGTTAGTGGAGCCTAGTACGAGTAAATCCACACGTACATCTTGGGTATTGGGTGATTCAGCTTTTGAAGACCGAATACGCAGGCTTCTAGACTAAGATGTGGACGACCCGACAGATTCTGATGAAGAAGATTCAGTCGTGGATGACTGAGATGTTGATCCCCACTATGTGATGCAGGAGAGTGAGGAAGAAGAACAATCAAGTAGTTCGGTCGAGAACGCAATGCTAGATGAGGACATGGGTGAGTCAACTGTGATATTAAATGCTGTTTCTGCAGATACTCCCCTGCCACAATATTTTCTGGAAAGGATGAGAAAAATTGAACAAGGCCCTCCAAATGCAATCCCCACCGAAATGTTCGAACCCCTGCCCGCAACATCATTGGGGGTGGATTGGCCGGAATTACGGGGCTTGCACGAAATTTAGGTGATGCTTCCAAGAAAACTGACATATGGCAACTTTTTTTGATGAAGATGTTATCTCCCAAATAGTTACTAATACCAATGTAAAGTTATCATCAACTCGGGAGAAAATCCCACCTGGGAAAAGTAAAGTTAGTTTCAAAAACACTAACATTGAAGAGATAAATGCTCTGATTGGGCTACTACTATTGTCATCTGTGTTGAAATCAAATAATGAAAATATGGAATAGCTTAACGAGTGTAGTCGACCGATATTTCGAGCTACTATGTCTCTGAACTGCTACAAAGCTCTAGTAGCAGCTTTACGATTTGACAATCCTCAAACAAGAGAACAAAGAAGACAAACCGACAAAGCGGTACCCATCTCAGAGATATTCAACAAGGTTAAAAATAATAGGCTGTGTATCGACCTTCTTCATACGTCACCATTGATGAAATACTAGTACTCTTTCGAGGCCGGTGCGCTTTTCGCATGTACACAACACTATAGAGACAAATGAAGAGAAAAGGAAACCGGAAATGATATGCTTCTACAATGGCACTAAAGCTGGGGTTGACCTCATTGATATGAAACGTCCGGTTTATTCGTCCAGCAGAAAAACTAGAAGGTGGCCACTAGTGATTTTCTACAGACTAGTAAACATTGCAAGTGTCAACTCCTTCATCGTGTACATGTGCTACCCAAAAGAAAGTAAAGTGACCCGATTTGGCTTCTTTAAGATCCTCGCCAAGGAGTTGATATCCCCTTATCTCCAAAAGAGGATTACAGAAGTGGCGAACCTCCCAAGGGACTTGAAACAAGAGATCAACATTTCTCAGAAACGAGTTCTCCGCAGCCTCAAATACTACTCCTTGGCCTTCATTGGTCACCTGCAGATGATGTCTTCACCTACAACATCAATTTGCTTCGAAATTTTAACACCAATAAACTTCACCTCCGACGAGTCTTGGGAAACCACTTTCTCACTCTCCAGCAGTTCACTGCTCAGGTGGAAGCTATCCTGAACTCGCGACCCATCACTCCACTGTCAAGTGACCCGTCCGACTGTGCGGCACTCACTCACGGTCACTTCCTCATTGGAACTCCCCTTGTTACGGTTCCAGAAGAAATTCTTCTCTTCACTCCACCTAACAGACTCAAGCACTGGCAACTGGTCCAGGCTCTGCATCAGCGCATCTGGCAACAGGAGTACCTCCATACTCTCCAACAGCGAGCTAAGTGGAACACCCGTACAGCCAACCTCAAACCTGGAGACCTGATGCTAGTTCAGCAGCCCACTCAACCTTTTTCCTGGCCACTCGCCCGTGTGACAAGCGTCTCTCCTGGGACCAACGGTGTAGTTCGCGTCGTTCATATGAAAACCGAGAATGGAAACCTCACTCGAGCGGCCACGAAGGTTTTCCCCCTACCTATGAACTCTTAACTCAGAGCTTTGATCCACTAAGTGTTTGCCGTCAACTGCCCCTATGCAGTGTGGAAAGTTGGCTTTATTCTTAAATTCCTCAGCGACAACCTCACATGATTCGGCGGTCATTTTTGGAATACATTTTGCCTTAAGGCACGTCAATATAGCATCACATGTGCGTCTCACTGCTTTTGCTATTGTAGATCGACCTAATCGATATGAGTAGTGCAGATTAATGAATGTACAACCATTTGCAATACGAAATATCTGAAATAAAGAAACAACAGTTAGAACGCAATACAAATCATCCTCCTTCTTAATAATTTTCTGCAACATTTTCGAAATCAAAAAGTAATATTATTTTGTGTGTGTCTTTTTTATAGGCAAACTCATGATGAAAAGATGGAGTAACATACGAGATCAATACATGAAGTAAAAAACAAGGAGAAAAAGGTGAAAAAATCTGGTGCCGGAGCTGTTAAACTCAGAAAGTACATGTATCATGACACTCTTCAGATTTTGGAAAAGGTTCGAGTACACGCCGAAACTACCTCTAATATCGAATCAGTCAGGGAAGAAGATGGACTATTGGATGATCCAGTTCAACCAAAATCACCCACCCCTACGATACCAATACGTACTCCAGCACCGGCCAAAAATAAAGGAAAAAAGAAAATTGCATGAATTCGAATTGAAAATAACCCATTTCAGCTTACCACTTAGTCAATCCTCTCGCCTTCAGCGACCCCCTTCGACACAGATCATTTAATCAATCATTGAACAGTCTACAGACGCCCAGTTCTCAGAATCTTCAAATGATACAAACATTTATTCCCCGTATTCATATTTAATGTAATTATAAGTTTTGTGTGTACAGAATCCAATTAAAATAGCATATTGTACATTGAAGATCAACTAAAAACAACAAATTGTATACACCTCCACAGATTAACTTTATCGTGATTATTTACTAACGGGAACCGCTTGCATGCACTAATTTTCTATCGGTCGTAGATCAACGTAAGGTGGTAAGGATCAACTCAAAGCTAGAATTCATACACATATGAGTCACTAAAAGTAGCAACATTTCCGAAAGTAACGATCAAGCAGGTGATGGTTATTTACAATTCGGAGCCACAAGGATGTGCTATTTTTCTAAATTAAACAATTTATTTGTCATTGTACAAATATTTTGTGTTGACAAAAAATCATATAACATAAAAACAAGAACATAGTATTTACAAGATCATGAAACAAACACACAAAAAAAAACTAAAATCACTGATAACAACTAAGTCTCCAAAATTGAGTTTAGAAATAATTCGTATGGCAGTTTTTTGTAAAATAAAAACCCTGAGAAGGTGTTGTTCAGCGCATGACCTCCATATGCTAACTCCGTATGACAAATGAGGATATATCAATCCATGATAAGCCACCTTCAAGACATTAGGCTTGCAATGCCAGGACAAAGATAGCAGCAGAAAAATGCCTGAAGATATTTTACAGCAGATATCGTCGATATGAGTAGTCCACTTTAAATTGCCATCAATGCGGACACCTAAAAGTTTTATGGAAGAGGTTTCCTGTAGTAACTCTTCATTAATAACCACTGCTGCTTGATAATTATCAGTGTTATCATGTAATTGGAAATTAACATAGTTTGACTTTTTGTAATTTGTTTGGAGACCTAAATTTTGAAAATATTGAACTACAAAATTTGATTTCTCATGAGACTAACGCTCTAAGACTTTATTTGTCTTAGAATTGAATATTAGGGTTGTATCATCAGCATATTGAATCAAATTGTTTGAATCCATTTTGAAGCCAATGTCGTTTAAGTAATTTAAAAATAGAACTTCATCAGAAGTTACAGGTTGCAAAAACATAGAGTGGACCAAATGACCATTTGACTCCGAAGAATTATAATAATTAAGGTTATTATATGAATTTTGAGGTAAATTTGAGTAGAAGTTGTTAAAACTTTAGAAATTATTACATTATTGTCAGTTTTTGTCCCGTCGATATTTAGCTTAATTCCGTTACAGGTTTTTACATGTTTACCATTTTTACTTATGTTCCATGCTGTTTTGGAAATATTAGTGGATGTTTCAATGTTCTTATTAATTTCGTAGGACTTTGCAGCTCGGATAACTCTTTTATAAATAGTTTTATAACGCCTAAAATACATTTTAAAATCTTCATCATTTGTGATAGAGAATATTTTGGAATATTCTTTTTTTTTTTTAGACCGAAGAATGCCATTTGTTACCCAGTTAAGAGGTTTTTTATTTACCTTATTTGTAATAGTTCGTAGAGGACAAGCAAAATCAAGGTACTCTATAATAAACAGATCAACATACAATAGCATTATACATGTCATGGAGCCAATAATTAGGAGAAGTACTTAAATCTGAACGTTTATCCGGAACATGTGACTGTCAAATAGTGACTTTGAATCAACAAGCCGTAAATATTACAGGCAGAATTTAAATACTATGTCAAATGACTTATTATAGATCTTAATTTGTATAAACGCTAAATAGCGTTGTTCCTGTTGTGTGTCAATGACTTACCTGAAAATATCACAATGGGTGAAGTCTGGCTGTTTGCCGATGATGTCAGCCACATGGTTAAGGGCACTGATAAAGAGACAGTCCGAAGAGAAGCACAAGTAGGTCTACAAGAGATGGAGTGCTGGACTAAAGAAAATAAACTTTTGTTAAATCAAGGAATGACAACCGCCCTTTCATTTTAAACAGGAAAAAACCGGACTCTTCTCCTTTTTTAAAGCTGGAAGGTTAAACTGTGAAAGTCTGCGATAATGCCAGATATCAAGATATTATATTAAGTAATGATTTAAGGTGGAATGCTCACGTTGATACTCTGTCCGGACGTTTGAATAAAGTTTGCTACATGACAAGCCGTCTCAAAGCTGTGGTAGACCAGGAAGTTTTGTTGAAGGTTTATTACGGATGTTTCCAGAGCCTCATGAATTATGGAATTGTATTTTGGGGAATAGTTCTGAGGCCAAAAGAATTTTCCTGCTTCAAAAAAGAATTGTGAGAAATATAGGTGGTGCTGCTTTTCTTGCCAACTGCAGACCAATATTTACCAAGTTTAAAGTGCTCACTCTTATTTCTTTGTATATCTTAGAAACTAGTGTGATTGTTAGGCGGAAGCCGGAGAGTTTTGTACTTAACTCGCATATTCATGATCATGACACGCGTCAGGCTTCAAAAATCCACCTACCTCGAGTGAAGTCAACATCGATTAAGAACGCACCAGACTTTTTGGGAACAAAAATATTCAACAAATTGCCTGAAGACATCCGCAAACATCAAAATGAAGACTCTTTTAAGGGAGCCCTTAAGAAGTATCTCACTGAGAAGGCCTATTATTCTCTCCAGAAATATTTAAATGAGGCCTAAAAAAAAAACATGACGACCACGGCACCCGTGTTACCAGTGGGATTACATCAAGTAAGTATAGCTAATTTATTACTACACAAATTTCTCTTAAACACTTATTACTTACACAAAGTCTCACTCAAAGGTTATGCTTTATCACTTCTTGGGATCAGATTTTTTAAAGTAAGAAGACATTTCCAAATAACCCTGCATTAGTGCACCATTCAGATATCAAGCCTGAAAATTTTCAGCTGTTGAAAGAGCACCATGATGCTGAGTTCTATAAAACAAGCTCAAGTTTTTACTATAACTACACACAATATAAGGTAAACATGGCCATTCTAACTAGAGGCACAACCACCAATATTGTTGCAGGAAATAAAATCAGTTTTTAAATTAAAACAGTAGTTTTTATTTACTGCCAACCTTTTAAAATAGAATTTAATTATTTGAGATGTTATGAACTGAAAACATTAGTCAAAGACAGCTTACTAAAAGGAAGTGAGCTAATTGATTATTACCCTCTACCTGTGTTGAAACACAGTGTGCCAGATCTTTTTTTTATACATATAATATATATTTAAATTTTAACACTGTCAGAACCGATTTTAATTTGTCGAATATTTTAAGGGAACAGTCATGTGAAAGTTAAGGTCAAATATAACAACGAATCCATCAGAATGCAGTTGGATAAGAGCAAATTAAAAACCTTGCAAGATCTTCATAAGTTATTGAAAACTTAATATAATATAGAAGAGGAGGATGATGTCATCGTTAAAATATTCGACAACGACTTTGAAGATTACTGCAACATTGAAAACATAGATGAAGTGCAAAACCTCTCCAAATTAAATATGACATTAAATCCAAAAACATCCATAAGCCTAACACCAATGACTAGTACCTCAATTTATAGTCTACATACGCTTAAAGAGAAGGTATATTATGTGGAACGTACTCTCAAATTGAGTGAAAGTGATCTCAGTGTCAGTGGCAAGCAGTTTCTCAAAGAAACTACCCAAGCTTTTCGCTCTAGAGGGAAAGCTCAATGAAGTGCTTGCATACGTCAAGAAAGAATGCCTTAAAGCAATGCTTGACAAACTCCTGGACTACACTTAATACCCGACTAATGAATAGTATTCAGAAATTTCAGAATCATTAGTCACCCTCTATCCTGGTCTCAGGGAGCCTATGGGAAATGGCTTTTCTGGGTGGAAAGTGAGCCTCAAGTACAGTATAAAATGGAGGATTATAGAAGGAAACATGGAGAAAGTCCATAAATCAAATCTAAGAAAAGAGGTGAGTTTAACAAACTTCTATAATGCCTGATTAAGTTTAGTTTTATCAATTAGAACTTGTCTTTTAAAACAGTTTATTGACCCTTTTCACTTTTCAAGCCGACATTAGCTGACGGTAAATTTCCCCGAAAAGGGAGTAACAGAAAAGTAATTTGTTAGCGATAGGAATAATTTTCAAACAGATTGATCCTACATTTACATCGTGTAGTGTTTGTCAACAAGTCATCGCAAAAATTATTATTTACACACCAAAAAAAAACCTGTACCACTTAAACATGTGTCCATTAAAATAAACTAAAATTTAATAAAACCCCTATTTTTAAATTGTTACTTTAAAAAGAACAATTGCAAGTAGCAAGGGGACCAGAAAAGGTTTGTGATTTAATTGTAACTCCCAGGTCAAGTTTAAGGTAAAGATTTTTCAGCCAAACCCATGAAAGAGAGGAATAGCGGAGAAATCATACCGAAAAGCCTTAACCATACAAAAAAGGCGTTCGGGGTGAAATAAATTTCTTTCCTGAGTTTGAACACCAAACTACTGTAACATGCAAGGAAATTAAGACCTCATTAAAGACGGAGTACAAAAAGAATGGTCCGCAAAATTTTCTAAATTTGTCAGAGGAAATGGCATTTTCTTATCCCTTTAGAAGGCAAGACATATTGGACTCCTCTTCTATTGGGCTCATCAAGGAAAAGCGGCCAGCTCTTTTTGACAATACTCAGGTAGGAACAGTTATAATATCCTAAAAATTTAACCTTCAACAGAACAGAGATGGCGTCTTGAGAATGGAAAGTAACAAATCACCAAAGACACAGCTAAATCAATTGACTGGATTTGCATTAACACAGACCCTCAACTAATACAAACATCAGTCATAACAACAGGACTCTCGGATCATACCGCTCAACTGGCCAAATTAACACTCGCAAAACACAACAAAGAACCAGAAGATTATTTTTTTTAATACATGTTTATTCTGGTTTAAAGTTTCAGAATTATACACAGAAATGTTAACAATAATAAATATCCAGGTAGGTAATGGGTTAAGTTTAGGATGTAATCTTCTATAATCGCCATGCTATTTATTTATGTATAATATCTCGTTGATACCTTCATTTCAATTAGTTTTTTGTAGTTGAACTGGGTTGGGCTGGCCTTCAGCAATAACACTTGAAATAATTGCACCTATGTGCCTGGATGCATCTTCATTCAAAGGAATAGTATCCATCATCTCTTCCTCCGTTGCATCGTCCACATGGTCAGTCGGTTGGTGCTCTTGGTCCATCGGCAGGTCCACTTGATCGTCTTCAAGTTGTGAATTGTCGTAAGGAAGTTGTTCTTCCATTGGTGCATCTTCTTTTGGTAGTGAGTTATGTTCAGAATCATGATTTATATCCATTTCCTGCTCACTATCTGAGAGGTGGTCACTTAGTTCATAATTGGAATCGACGTCCGTGTCGTCACTGCCAAAACCGGACAAACTGTCATCATCACCACCAATGATTTCACTTAGCATACGCTCACCGGGCTGTTCGTAATGTCTGTCATTGAAGTTTACACATGCTCGTAACTGCCGTGAAGTTGTTCTTCTTAAGAAGACGTGCTCTGTTGATCGGATATTTTGTATATAAAACAAACAAAAACTTCCACTATCCACTACGTCTGAGAGACACTATTGAGATAAAAACCTAAAGTCCAGCAGACACCCCATTATAGCTGTAAAAATAACACAAACACTATCGTGACGTCTGAGAGACGTTTGTCAGCTATAAATGGCGAAATAGTACACGCACCCGCACAATATCTGTTCAAGGCCAAGGTCGGTGGCCGACTGAAAAGTACTGGGCCGTAATAGGTTTTGGGGGAGTGGAAAGGGGGGTGAACACACAGATCGAAAATGTTGCGACGTCTGACGGACGTTGGATAGTAAATTAGGGTTAAATGAATATGATATAAAAGTTAAAATTACCATCATGATGTTTTGCGTGCAGATTTTTACTTTCTTTGTTTCAAAATGTGCAAATTATGAATAAGATGTGGATTATTTAAAAGCTTTTAGTGCTATGCATGAGCAGAGGGGTTGGATATTTCAAATACTTTATTATTTTCTTTGGTTTTCAATTTTAATTTTTAAAACAAATTATGATATACTTCCATTTTGTGTAGATGTTTTCCGTTGTAAAATACACAGCAGAGAAAGACTCGATTGACAAACATCTCGTTCATGCTCTCCGCATGATCAACTGCTGGGTGTAGAACCTCCTCATCCATATCACACTCCTCTATCGCCTTCTTATATTTATCCTCCGCGGGAACCGACTGCAAATATAATATAGCTGCAACATATCTTTCTTTACCAGAGAGGAGTGTTTACAACATATAAATAACCATTAAGCGGAATTGGGTCTTTCGCCGGTTAGAGATGATGAGGAGATGGACTGGGAGGAGTTTATGAAAGACCAGAAAGTTGGTGCTGGTGGTGGTGATGATGGTAGTTCCGCTGCTACCCCAATCTCCATCAGAAACATGACTACAACGACGATGATGTCGAGATTATATTTGAGAGCGACGATTCATTTAAATCAGACCCCTTGGCGCTTCCAAACAACATCGCACCTGAAGGATTTGAAGAAGTGGAGACCAGGTTTTGGGGGCGATTTAAGACCTATCGGCTTCAAGAGGACTGCGGTGCAATAACAAACCAGAGTTCCTCGGGGTTGTGTATGAGAGGTTGAAGGAACTTTTGGTCCGGATCCTCCGTCATGTGCATGGCATTAAAACCAATCTTTGGTTGGTGTGTGAGTTTACTAACGTGCACGGCGAGACGTGAAGGCGAGTGTTCAAGTCTAAAAATACCGTAGTTCTTCGCACCACCGATCTCGAGGAGTTGTGCTGCAACCTTTTTCAACAGTTGGTGGATGAGAAGGAGTCTTGGAAAATTAGAGGATCGGGATGGGCATTCTTGCGCATATTTGGACTGGAGGTCAGTGTCCACGTCTACAGACCCCTCCGGGGTTCATCCCACATCAGACTTCCCGTTGACAAACTTTCCAAGAAAGCTGTGATCAAAGTAATCAATACGGACAATAAATGTTTCAAGTATGCCATATTGTCCCGCCACATACACAATCCCCTAAACAGGCAGCTTCATTCATCCCGGTTTACAGCCGATGTAGAAGCACGCTCTGGCATTAGTTTCAGTGGTCTCGAGTATCCGGTCTCAATCCAGCAGATCGCTAAATTTGAACAACTAAATAATATTAGTGTCAATGTGTACGGGCTAGAGGAGGTTCACGTTTCTGGCTATGGGCCTCAGGCTCGATACCGTAACCTCGTTTAACCGTTGCGAGGGGCGAAGGTGTTACAACCGCATCACTACGATCTGTTGTATCTCGCCAACGACCAGACAACCCACTACGCATTAATTTTAAACCTTTCGCGGCTAGTCCGTTCACAGATGACCTGGCATACGACCGCTATTTATGCGTGTAAACGCTGCTTTCCTAACTTTGCTGACACACCGAATGTTAGAGGTCAGTCACGTGCTGACTGGTATGCTCAGCACCAGCGATACTGTAAAGAGCATGATGCTATGAGGACAGACTTGGCTGAGAAAAAACACATCCGCTTTGAACGGCATGAACGAACGCAAAGAGTCCGCATCGCTATTTACGCTGATATGGAGTGTGCACTCTTCCCTGTTGAAGCGGCCCTGCCGCCGTGATACATGTGATACTGTGGCCCTCAGTGCTTTCTGTGTGCCTTCTCAAATTGTATACGAGTGAGTGAGAGTTTCTATGATCTGTGTGCTTGCACACAACGAGATGTGATTGAGCCAGTACACAATGGTGACAACCCCCAGCGCGTCCTTGGCGCTAAGGGCCGGGCAACGAAGCGCAAGTTACCCCTCGGGGAAATAAAAATCCTGCGCACGGCTAAGGCTGGGACCCCATCTACTACCTGTAGCTGAAAGGATTGCAGAAATAGAGATGGACCCGATTACCGTTGCGATAGCCTGCGGGGCATGTGATGAACCATCAACCACGCAGCTACGCAATGACCAGGGTGACAAGGTGGGAGAAGTACCTTCGCGAATAACACGATCAACGTCGCTCGCGACAACGATAGTGGGCAAGGGAAACCCTACAAGTCGGACACACTCCGTCGGGATGCAACCGCTGAACGACGTCTCTGGCTCATCAGGGACAACGCCTGCAGAGCAGGGACACCTTGACTGTTCCGGAAACGGTAAGGTCGAAGAAGGTGGAGGAAAACGGACACTTGTAGTCCAAGTGACTAACACTGAGAGGCGTATAGCCGACCAGACACATATGCTGGAGACGGGCCGGACGGATCCAGCATCACGAGCAGTTCAACCTGACTCGAAGGTTCCGGATATCGCTCAGGGCATGGTTGGAAGATCAGTACACCATGACCCAAGTGGCGTTAATCTCCCGAGTCCTGACGACACCACAGCGTGCAGGATCGATTTGCGTAGTCGGATGCGTCACGCGGGCGGCTGCGCGATCGAGACTGAACAACACGCGAAATTTGACGGGCAAATGGCCGACTCATGTACCACATCAATAAAGCCACCAGGCGAGTGCGATGTGCGTATTGGCACCAGCAGTCAGGGAGATATCGTGGAAGGAGATGGTCTGACGAGAATAGCTTCTGGGCTTGCTCACGACGAGGTTAGTCCAGTACAGTTGGTAATGCAATTGGGTGAAATTGTCAGATCACTCACAAAGACAGTGGTTAAGCCAGCGAAGGGCACGTCGACAGGATTCTTCCTGTCGCAGCTCGCCATGAGCTCCTTGCTGGTCTCGCGGAGCAAATCCTGACTGGGCTCTCTTCCCAGGGGAATTGTGACACAGCAGTTAGAGAGTCGATCCGAAAACAGGAGTGCAAACCGGTACGTGCTGCTGAAGCAAAAATAGCTGAGCAGGAGGTACAGGAAGTAAGGGTGAAACCCGTTGAGGCCGAGATAGTGATGTTGGAGGACGAGTGTCCTCATGTTGCACAACCCACAAATTGCACAATAAGTACAAGCTTGGAAGGTAAGAAGGCTACCCTAACAGGTCCCAAGCTGTACAGAAAGAGACGGAAGGGGTCGGGGAATGGACCGACTCCCAAAAGCACTCTTCACAAGGCCCCTGACATGCCAAGGGGACCGAAAAGAAAAAGGGGGGGGGAAGGCCAAATGGGATATAACCCCTTTTTATGCAACCTGCGTACAGCATCTGCGTGGAGGCGCGTACCTACGCTGAAGTAGTGAGGGTGACCGTCACAGACATGCGTGACATAGCGAGGGACGGCGTACTGATTGAGCTTGCTCTTGAGGGCGACGTGGTGAAACTCCTGGGAGCAATCAATGCGAAAGCGCCAAGATTGACAGCCATACTCCCACCCAAGCGTTGGCCGCATGTAAAGGTATCAGGTGTGCCTACAGGTGCAACTGTTTATGAGCTCCAAAGTGCGGTCCTAGAGCAGATCGCCAAACCCGATGCCGGTCTGATGAACATGAAACAACTCCGCAAGGAGTGCGTAGTAGTGAACATAATATGGTGAGGGAACTGGCGGACCTAACCCCAAAATGGACATCGCACCGTGTCAAAGTTTTAAGCCAACATGGTATGACATAAACATGTTCTTTAAATATATCATAATAATTATATGTGCAATTTCAAATTACTATGTTTAGTTTTGGGGGGTAATGCTTATTTTTCTTTTCATCAACTTTCAGCTACATTGTACATTTTACTCCGCTATATGGTACTTGAGTTAAGATTTTTGTTACAATTACAGTCAAACTCAGATTTTTTGGGCTTAGCCATCTGGGTTTTAAGCGTGAGATCCAAATATGATACATCTATTGCACTTGCATAAATTATGAAAATGATAAATTTTGTATGCAATTTTGTCATTAGTTTAAAATGTTATACACGTCATATTTCATACTATTAATGTTTGTTTTGAGATCCTAAAATTGTTTGTTCACTAATCTCGTCACTTTTATTTTAGACGATTATAGTGTAGCTGACAGTTGGGCTGACAAAGCTACCTACACGTCAAACGATCTATCATCAGACGAAGATGAGGCTGTCAACATAAAAAAACGAAAAATCCGTAAACGAAAACCCATAGAAGAGGAAGAAGAACCCTCTAAAGTAATAGAAAAGATTTGCAGAGAGGATACTGCCCAAAATACCTTAATTTTACCAACTCCACCACCTAAATAACCGAAACTTTCCGTCACAATACCCAGCCTGTCACCCTCACCTCAACCATTTCTTGCCTCTTCCTCCAGCACCTTTCCATCATGTTCTAGGCCTGAGTCTTCCACCAAAATAATGATTTTTAACACCAGCTCAGCACTCAGCGCTACTTCAAGAGGTAAACAAATATTGGTGAATTAACAATTTTTATTAAAATGTGTTCTGGTTTATTCCAATGGTAATTTGTTGAACTTGTTTCATGTCAGGGTAGCCCTATTGGAAAACAAAAACAGGATTTATTTGGAACATTTTCAAAGAACCAGCCAGTACAAACAATGATTGTTAAATTTAAAGATAACTCATTAATTTTTGAGAAAGTCCTTATGTTAATTGTTTCTGACTGTAACCGTGTAGCAATTGCAGAATTACAGCAAGCTCTGCAATGTTATAAAACCTTAAATGAAAAACTGATATTTTAGTTTCAAATGCTGGAAAAGCTAATTTGAAGGGGTCAGATGAAACTTTTTCCAACCGACTTAATGAAATGTTACCTTTTACCAACAAGGAGGAAATGTAGGCTTTTGATGAGGAGTTGAAAGATGACTTAAAATTGAGCAAAGGTTTTGTAAGTATAATGTTATTCTCAGTAAAAATTTGACAGTACTGTGTGGTAAATAATGCGAGTTATAATAAGAGTCTTGCCATAACAATAATTTTGGGTAATCATAACTAGTACAAATTGTATTTATTGTAAAATATTATAAAAGCTCAAAAATGAAATACAACCAATTTCGAAATAACATTTCTTTTAAGCTCAATTTGAACCGAGACAAGGCGCAGCGGTTAAATGACCGAGTCAGTGTTAAAAGTCAAAACAAACTCAGTAAAACGGCTAATGCCCATTTCACAAAAAGATAATTTTAAAATGATCTTTTTATTTCTAGGAACAAAAAGATCATCAAAACAATCCTTTATTTCCTTGGGATTAAAAGTACAACTTTAGCTCGTCAATACATGTGTCAAAAACAGCTGTTGTGTACAAAAGAAGGAGTTTTAGGACTAAAAGGCCTTTCTACTACCCTTTAAATATTTAAAATACACCAATTAAAAATAAAGCTGCAAAAAGCAATAAAAAAAATGTATTGTGTCTTACGTTCATCTCTGTGTTCAGTTTCACTACATAGTTAATCTTGGAGGGAAGGACCTGAGAGCAGTAGTGGCCAACTGCCTGCGGAAGGTGATGATTTGCGAAGTAGCAAATCTTTTTTCGTACTCAGGAAAAACATTCGGCGATGCCACAAAGACCACTTTTCCAAGACACATTTGCAAGTCTGTCCATGGTAAGTGCTGATTCTTTTTAATTTAATTGATTCAATTATTTTGTAATATTGATAGTGAACATTTTACTGATTGGCCTGAATTTGATTTTAATTGGTTCAAAACTAATACTGTGTGTGTGTATATATATATATATATAAATATATGTGTATAAATATTGTATTCAATTAATTTTGAATTTGATGCAAAGGAACATATACTTAACCGCCCGGCAAGCAGGAGACCAGGTTCAAATCAATTTTGTCTTCAAGTAATTTAGTAATAAATTTATATACAATTCTATAATAAGTTATATTGGGCCGGATGGTGTAGTGGTTTATAACCGCCCGGCAAGCAATATTATACGTAATATTTCCAGCTTGTTGATTTAACAGATTTATATTGGGCCGGATGTGTAGTGGTTTAGCATAACCGCCCGGCAAGCGGGAACCAGGTTCAAATCGGTTCGGTCAAATAGTTTTGTCTTCAAATTAATATAGTTTATACAATTGATCTATAATAAGTGACACGAGTATTTAAATTCTGTTTGTAATATTTCCAATAATGCTTTGTTTTCGGATTTCAGGCAGAAATGGATTGGATGGTGTAGTGGTTTCGAATCGCACATTCTGTTTGTCAGCTTTGTGATTTAAAGCCACTGTTGACGGTCAATTCAAACACGTTCTAGTTGGGCCGGATGGTTTAGTGTTTACTTATAACCGCCGGCAAACCCGGAACCAGGTTCATCGGTTCGGTCCAAATATTTTTTGTTCAAATTGTAATAATAAATTAAAGCGTTTATACAATTAAGACTATAATGATCATTTGACACAGTGATTTGTATATATAACCAAGATATGGGCCGGATATATGTATAACCGCCCGGCAAGCAACTGTGGTATTTTTTGTCTTCAATTAAATCAGCTATGTATACTTAAATTATAACATTATTTCCATACAGGTCGACTGTAGGTACTATTAAAATGAACAGTGCCAAATTAACCGCCCGGCAACAAACACGTTCTTTGTCTTCAAATTAATTTTTTTCATCTTTTCATATCAAAATCTTGTTGATTTAAAAATTAGACTAAAATTTGAAATAGTTAACCAAGATGGAATCGGTTCGGTCCATTTTTTTTTTGTCTTCAAATTAATTTAATAATATATATATTATATATATATATATATATATATATATATATATATATATATGTATCAACTGTGGTATAATTAAATCAGTGTATACTTAAATTATAACATTATTTCCATACAGGTCGACTGTAGGTACTATTAAAAATGAACAGTGCCAAATTACAAACACGTTCTTTGTTTTTCATCTTTTCATATCAAAATCAATTAGACTAAAATTTGAAATAGTTAACCAAGATGGAACACTTTATATCAACTGTGGTATAATTAAATCAGTGTATACTTAAATTATAACATTATTTCCATACAGGTCGACTGTAGGTACTATTAAAAATGAACAGTGCCAAATTACAAACACATTCTTTGTTTTTCATCATTTCATATCAAAATCAATTAGACTGAAATCTGAAATAGTTAACCAAGATGGAACACTTTAATTACAGATGCTGCAAGAATCAGGCTAAAAAATGAAGCAACTGAAGACAGCGTGAAGCTGGTTATAAGCAACTGGCTTCACCAAGCAAAACAAGGATATCGAGAAGGTAACAATAATTTATATTTTTGTGTTACAGACTGTGCCATCTTTTTACCAATCAATTATTAATAAAACATAGTTGAGTATACATTTGAATATCAGTTAGGCCTTTTAGGAGGACAAACACACAATACAAATTTGGAGCCTAAGCTTATGTTTTAAAATTGCTAAAAAATTCCGTTTGAAAATAGTCTTATATGCATGTGAATAACAAAATGCGGACCATTCGGATTGAAAATTTATCTATAGATTCGTTTCTAATGTTTTAATTTTTATAAACCCTCTGCGTTATTTTTTTTTTTCCGCTGTGAAGCCTAAGAGTTGACCCACGCCCTCCATATGTCACTCAACCCTAATGTGTGAGCCCACCCCCCGAGTACGGCAACCCATGTCTGTCGGCGTTTTTGTGTCCTCTCTGTGTCACAACATGATCAACCCCTTGTAGTGGATAAGAACCGACACATGATTTATGACATACAGAGGGATCAAGCCTGAAACCTGCGGCCTTGATAAAGAGGCCTTTGGGTCTATTTCTAAATGATAAAAATGTAAAGTGGATATTAAATGGGATCTATTGCAAATTGTGTATTTTTGTTTCAACTAATTTTTTTTCCTTGTATTACTTTTTATTTTTTTGTTTCAAAGATCGTCTCTAACATCTCCGAGACGGAGTCTAATATTTGTTTATTATCCTCCACGATGTTATGAGGCGCATCGTCATCCATATTTTGAATCTCCTCCAGACGCTGGAGGATGTACTGCACCTCTGCCTCACTTCCTGGCAGTATGTTCGTCCAGGCCTCGAGTGCCTCTTCAAACATCTCGTTCATGCTCTCCGCATGATCAACTGCTGGGTGTAGAACCTCCTCATCCATATCACACTCCTCTATAGTCTTCTTATATTTATCCTCCGCGGGAACCGACTGCAAATATAATATAGCTGCAACATATCTTTCTTTACCAGAGAGGAGTGTTTACATCATATAAATAACCATTAAGCGGAATTGGGTCTTTCGCCGGTAAGAGATGATGAGGAGATGGACTGGGAGGAGTTTATGAAAGACCAGAAAGTTGGTGCTGGTGGTGGTGGTGATGATGCTGCTACCCCAATCTCCATCAGAAACATGACTACAACGACGATGATGTCGAGATTATATTTGAGATATAATCTCAAATGTTCAAACTTAATAATGTTCAAACAAGGCTAAGTCCAAGTGAATTGAATTCAAATGAGACAACTGCAGACAACGCTAGCACTCAAAATAACTTACCAAACCAGGAAGTTTTTGAAATAATTGATCAAATGAAGACCACCATTGAAGTGCAAACTGAAGAAATAATATGTTTGAAAAATGAGTTAATAGACGTTCGTAGCAAACACGATCTAGCTGTGAAACCAAGACTACTACAGGAGCCTCTTGTAACTTCTAATAGATTTCAAGTATTATCAACACTATCAGATGATGAAAGTTCTAAAACCGAGAATCCACCGGACACCACCCCCGTACAGAACAAACCTAAAAATGTCAAACCAGCAATTAAGTCTACTAATATTGTGAGACGTTCTGGAAGAAAAATCTCGAGTACACGACGTGAAAACGTACCGTTCGAAAATGTCACTATTCTCAGCGACAGTCACGGACGACATCTTGCAGGATTATTGAGGACAAGGATCTCGGAAGAGACAGAAATCTCAGGGATAGTTAAGCCTGGAGGTAAATACTCCGATGTTATGCCAAAAGAGTTCACACCAAACCCAAGTAAATGTTTAGTAATCATGGCTGGATCAAATGATTTGAGTTCGGAAGAAAACTATGGGAAACTGTACACTAAAATTGAAACAACTCTTAGTGATCCAAACTTTGAAAAAAGTAATGTGATAATGTGTACACTGCCTAAACGACATGATTTGCCTTTGAACCACTACATTAATCGGAGAGTATCTCTAATCAACCATTATCTTAAAAAGTCAACTATGAAGATGAGTAATGTAACATTGGTTGATGTCAGCGGTTTAAACAAAAATCTTCATACAAAACAAGGCCAGCACTTAAACTACACAGAAAAATATGTTTTATCAAATTTGCTACTTCAAAAAATGCAAAACTACAACTCAACTAAATACACATCAATTATACCCAAATCACCGGTACCAGAAAATAAAGAAGTAACTTGTATCAAACAAGTCTTTTCATATTCTGAAGCCGTTCACTTGACCGAAGGGAAGAAAGAAGAACGAAGAAACCTTGACCATTTGGATTCAGAAAAAATCATTCAAAATTTGCAGTTCCGTCAAAAAAACGTTGTAAACCACAAGTAAGACTACAAAATTTGAATCAAACAAAATTTAAACAAGTTAGGTCTAAAACAAACCAAAGCTGTATCAAAATTTTTCATCAAAATGCACAAAGTGCAAATAACAAATTAGACTTTTTTGATTTAACATTATTGGACATTAACCCAGACGTAGTTGTAGTAAGTGAACATGGTTTTTCTCATGAAACTTCTACTTTTTTTAAACTAACAAATTTTCATCTGGGAAGTATTTATTGTAGACAAAATTATAAACTAGGCGGTGTGGCATTGTTTTGTAGACACGAACACCAGTTTAGTGATTTAAATTTAAATTTAAGCTCCGAGAAAGATTTTGAAATGTCAGGAATTTCAATTAGTACTGACAAAAACACGAAACTGGTTATTGTCGGGTTATATCGATCACCAAGTGGTGATTTCCCACTGTTTCTCGATAAATTAGAACAACTTTTAGCTCGCTTAGCCTTAAATAACTCAAATTTTGTAATAATTGGTGATTTCAATATAAATGTTTTAGATAGTCACCACAACCATGTCAAACAATTTAAAAATTTGTTACAAACCTTCAACTTAAAGTGGGAGATCAATACCCCAACACGCGTTACTGACCATTCAGCTACTGCTATAGACAATGTGATTTCAAACTTAAGTCATAGCATTACCGTTGAAGTAGTAGACACAAATTTGTCTGATCACTATGGTCAAATTGCATTGGTTCAAAACTATGAAGTCATCAAACATTCAAAATTAAAAGAAGTTAGGAGGAGTTTTAGGCCTAAAAATATAGATAAACTAAGACAATTACTGGATGAACAAAATTGGCAGGATTTGTACACTCTTAAGTCAGTGAATGATGCTTATGACTGTTTTAGGACAAAATTTTTAAACTGTTTGGACGAATCTTGTCCAATGAAGTCCATAAATCTTCGTTCAAAAATAAAAGGAAATAATTGGTTTACTAAGGGATTATTGGCCTCGAAAAGAAACTTGATTATGTATAGAGAACTGAATAAAACCTCTAACAGTGAAACATTTAGAGCATTTGTAAAAAATTATAACAGGATTTATAAAAAAACTGTTAGAGCAGCCAAATCTTACAATATAAGCAGAGAGATTAAAACCTCGAAAAATATGTCTAAGACCGCTTGGAAAATTATAAATGACAGTAAACCTCTTAATGCGAAAAACCCAATTATAGTAGAACATAATGGAACTTTGCTACATGACCCCTTTGACATAGCAAATAGTTTTAATGATTACTTTGCCAATGTTGCTGTTCAAAATCAGGGATCTTCAAGGTTGATTTCGAGACAGATGACAATTAATCGGTGTTCTATGTTTTTAACTCCCGTTACTCAAACAGAACTACTGTCGGTGATTAAAAACTTACAGCCAAAAAAATCAACTGATATTGATGGTATGTCGGTATGGGTTTTAAAACAATGTTTCATGGAACTTATAGAACCAATGATGTTTCTAATAAATATTTCATTTGAGCTAGGCGTGTTCCCGCAATTGTTAAAACAGGCAAAGGTTGTGCCAATTTTTAAAAAAGGGTCAAGATCAACGATGGGTAACTACAGACCAATATCGTTACTACCTACTTTCAGTAAACTGTTTGAAAAGCTATTTCTGATCAGATTAAATTCATTTTTAAAGCAGTTCAATATTCTGTCCAAAAGTCAATATGGTTTTACTGAAGGAAAAAGTACTATCGAAGCAATCAACAATTTTATAGAAGTTACTGCTTCAAACCTAGATATGAAAAAGAAAACCCTAAGTGTCTTTTTAGACCTGTCAAAAGCCTTCGATTGTGTTAATCATTCTAAATTACTTGATATCCTACACATGTATGGAATTCGAGGAAACTCTTACAATTGGTTAAAGACCTATCTGACTAACAGAAGTCAACAAGTACAAGTAGAAAATAAATTGTCAAAAGTTATGGATCTTGACTATGGAGTCCCTCAAGGATCCATTCTTGGTCCTGTATTGTTCATTTTGTATGTAAATAAATGCTCTGAAATTGACTTTGATAATAATATGAACAATTGCAATATTTTACAATACGCTGACGACACAACTCTGAGTTTTAATGGCAATAGCTATACTGAGCTTAGAGAGCTTGCTATTGAAAAAACCAACAGTTGTGTAGAATATTTTAGGCAGCTTGATTTGAATACAAATTTGTCCAAAACATGTTATATTAACTTCGGTTTTAGTACTGGCAGTCATTTGCAAGACGATAGTAATCATAATATAACAATAAATGGCACTTCTCTTCAAGAGACTGACCACGTAAAGTTCTTAGGCCTTTTTATAGATCAAAAACTGTCTTGGGATCACCATATTGACTTTGTCTGTAGCAAAGTATCCAAAGGTTTATTTTTATTAAGAAAACTGTCATTTCATTGCAGCCAAGACGTTTTAAAATTGGCATATTATGGATTAGTTCATCCCCATTTATCTTACGGATTATGTCTATGGGGTAATTGCTCTGAAACAAAAATTCGCAGGATTTTTGTTCTACAAAAAGAGCAATTAGAATAATTGGTAGGCTAAAGTTTAGAGAGTCCTGCAGGGAACATTTTAAATCCTTATCCATATTGCCTTTATGCTCTCAGTACATTTTAGAAACCTTGTTGTTCTTTAGGGCTAAGTGTTCTATTGATGTGAATCAAAATAATCGGTACAACACACGAAATCAAAATTATATTCCACCGAACTACCATAGACTTCAGTTATGTGATAAACTTCCTATTGAAGCTGGTAGAATTCTATACAATAAGCTTCCAGACAACATTAAAAATTATTTTTCAAACCAATTCAAATCCAAACTCATAAATTATCTTGCCCAAAATTCGTTTTATACAATTAGAGAGTTTATAGATAGGTAAAGTTCCATAATTTAATTTTTTAATTAGGCTAAAGTCTTACTTGTGGTACTTTAGTATATTGTCAAAAAAACAATACCTATATTGTAAAAAATTTGACATTAAACTAATTGTTTTGAGAGCGACGATTCATTTAAATCAGACCCCTTGGCGCTTCCAAACAACCTCGCACCTGAAGGATTTGAAGAAGTGGAGACCGGGTTTTGGGGGCGATTTAAGACCTATCGGCTTCAAGAGGACTGCGGTGCAATAACAAACCAGAGTTCCTCGTGGTTGTGCATGAGAGGTTGAAAGAACTTTTGGTCCGGATCCTCCGTCATGTGCATGGCATTAAAACCAATCTTTGGTTGGAGTGTGAGTTTACTAACGTGCACGGCGAGACATGTAGGCGAGTGTTCAAGTCTAAAAATACCGTAGTTCTTCGCACCACCGATCTCGAGGAGTTGTGCTGCAACCTTTATCAACAGTTAATGTATGAGAAGGAGTCTTGGAAAATTAGAGGATCGGGATGGGCTTTCTTGCGCATTATTGGACTGGAGGTCAGTGTCCACGTCTACAGACCCCTCCGGGGTTTATCCCCCATCAGACTTCCCGTTGACATACTTTCCAAGAAAGCTGTGATCAAAGTAATCAATACGGACAATAAATGTTTCAAGTATGCCATCTTGTCCCGCCACATACACAATCCCCTAAACAGGCAGCTTCATTCATCCCGGTTTACAGCCGATGTAGAAGCACGCTCTGGCGTTAGTTTCAGTGGTCTCGAGTATCCGGTCTCAATCCAGCAGATCGCTAAATTTAAACAACTAAATAATATTAGTGTCAATGTGTACGGGCTAGAGGAGGTTCACGTTTCTGGCTATGGGCCTCAGGCTCGATATCGTAACCTCGTTCAACCGTTGCGAGGGGCGCAGGTGTTACAGCCACATCACTACGATCTGTTGTATCTCACCAACGACCAGACAACCCACTACGCATTAATTTCAAACCTTTCGCGGCTAGTCCGTTCACAGATGACCTGGCATATGACCGCTATTGATGCGTGTAAACGCTGCTTTGCTAACTTTGCTGACACACCGAATGTTAGAGGTCAGTCACGTGCTGACCGGTATGCTCAGCACCAGCGATACTGTAAAGAGCATGCTGCTATGAGGACAGACTTGGCTGAGAAAAAACACATCCGCTTTGAACGGCATGAACGAAAGCAAAGAGTCAGCATCACTATTTACGCTGATATGGAGTGTGCACTCTTCCCTGTTGAAGCGGCCCTGTCGCCGTGATACATGTGATACTTGCCCCTCTGTGCTTTCTGTGTGCCTTCTCAAATTGTATACGAGTGAGTGAGAGTTTCTATGATCTGTGTGCTTGCACACAACGAGATGTGATTGAGCCAGTACACAACGGTGACAACCCCCAGCGCGTCCTTGGCGCTAAGGGCCGGGCAACGAAGCGCAAGTTACCCCTCGGGGAAATAAAAATCCTGCGCACGGCTAAGGCTGGGACCCATCCACTACCTGTAGCTGAAAGGATTGCAGAAATAGAGATGGACCCGATTACCGTTGCGATAGCCTGCGGGGCATGTGATGGACCATCAACCACGCAGCTACGCAATGACCAGGGTGACAAGGTGGGAGAAGTACCTTCGCGAATAACACGATCAACGTCGCTCGCGACAACGATAGTGGGCAAGGGAAACCCTACAAGTCGGACACACTCCGTCGGGATGCAACCGCTGAACGACGTCTCTGGCTCATCAGGGACAACGCCTGCAGAGCAGGGACACCTTGACTGTTCCGGAAACGGTAAGGTCGAAGAAGGTGGAGGAAAACGGACACTTGTAGTCCAAGTGACTAACACTGAGAGGCGTATAGCCGACCAGACACAGATGCTGGAGACGGGCCGGACGGATCCAGCATCACGAGCAGTTCAACCTGACTCGAAGGTTCCGGATATCGCTCAGGGCATGGTTGGAAGATCAGTACATCATGACCCAAGTTGCGTTAATCTCCCGAGTCCTGACGACACCACAGCGTGCAGGATCGATTTGCGTAGTCGGATGCGTCACGCGGGCGGCTGCGCGATCGAGACTGAACAACACGCAAAACCTGACGGGCAAATGGCCGACTCATGTACCACATCAATAAAGCCACCAGGCGAGTGCGATGTGCGTATTGGCAACATCAGTCAGGGAGATATCGTGGAAGGAGATGGTCTGACGAGAATAGCTTCTGGGCTTGCTCACGACGAGGTTAGTCCAGTACAGTTGGTAATGCAATTGGGTGAAATTGTCAGATCACTCACAAAGACAGTGGTTAAGCCAGCGAAGGGCACGTCGACAGGATTCTTCCTGTCGCGTGCTCGCCATGAGCTCTTTGCTGGTCTCGTTGAGCAAATCCTGACTGGGCTCTCTTCCCAGGGGAATTGTGACACAGCAGTTAGAGAGTCGATCCGAAAACAGGAGTGCGAACCGGTACGTGCTGCTGAAGCAAAGATAGCTGAGCAGGAGGTACAGGAAGTAAGGGTGAAACCCGTTGAGGCCGAGATAGTGGTGTTGGAGGACGAGTGTCCTCATGTTGCACAACCCACAAATTGCACAAACAGTACAAGCTTGGAGGGTAAGAAGGCTACCCTAACAGGTTCCAAGCTGTACAGAAAGAGACGCAAGGGGTCGGGGAATGGACCGACTCCCAAAAGCACTCTTCACAAGGCCCCTGACATGCCAAGGGGACTGAAAAGAAAGAAGGCCAAATGGGATATAACCCCTTCCATGCAACCTGCGTACAGCATCTGCGTGGAGGCGCGTACCTACGCTGAAGTAGTGAGGACGCCGGTGGTGAAGTCCGAAACCACTGGAAGGACAACTACTAAACCACTGCGGCCGGGGAATGGCGTAACCCCCACTCCCCGGCGTACTCAGGGCGCTAAAAGGATGGAGAACCGAGGAAAGGGGAACCATCTGAGTAAGTGCCAGCCTGTAAAGCCCCTGAAACCAGCTGTGATGGTTTATCCAGGTAATGATTGTGCCACTTCAAGTGCGGCAGTCAGATCCAGGCTCGCGAAGGCACTCAACCCGAGCGAGTACGGGTAACCGTCACAGACATGCGTGATATAGCGAGGGACGGCGTACTGATTGAGCTTGCTCTTGAGGGCGACGTGGTGAAACTCCTGGGAGCAATCAAGGCGAAAGCGCCAAGATTGACAGCCATACTCCCACCCAAGCGTTGGCCGCATGTATAGCTATCAGGTGTGCCTACAGGTGCAACTGTTTATGAGCTCCAAAGTGCGGTCCTAGAGCAGATCGCCAAACCCGATGCCGGTCTGATGAACATGAAACAACTCCGCAAGGAGTGCGTAGTAGTGGCAGACAGGACGAGATGGGGGAAGCGTGAGGTGCGTTTGGCGTGTACGCCGAGGTTACATGGTGCTTTGGTCCGTTCGGGGAGTATATCCATTCAATGGGTAGCTGTACCGCTCAAGGACTGCATCTCACTCGTGAGGTGTTACAAGTGCCTGTGCTTCGGTCACCTCAAGAAAAACTGCAAGGCGCAGCACGAAACGTGCTCGCATTGCGCTCAAAATCAAGAATCAAGAAGTTTATTATCACATTACGTTCATACAATCTTACAGAAATATACATTTTGTAAATGAACAGGTGACTTGTCCTTATGATAATGACCTTAATTATAATTTAATCAGAATAATTAACAGAAAATAAAAATCCTTAATTTAAATAAGATACATATCATACTGTATAAACTAACACTCCATCATCTAAAAAATCACTTACTTTATAATACTCTTTTTGAACCAATAAGTTATACACAACATTTTTGAACTTATTTAAATTTAATATCTTAAAAGAGATGGGTAGTTTATTATAAAATTTTAAACCTATGTAATGAGGAGTGTTCTCAAATAACTTAAGCTTATGGACTGGGTATTGGAGCTGAGATCTAAATCTAGTATTATAATTATGAGAATACTGTGCGTTTAAAACATTATCTATTTGCTTGTGTATGAAAATTAAACATTTATATATAAACATTGAAGGAAGTGTTAGTATATTTAATTGTTTAAAAACTGATCTGCATGACTGATTGTAATTCATATACAACATAGTTCTAATGTACTGCTTTTGAATTATGAAAATTTTGCTACTGTCAGTGGAATTTCCCCATAGCTCTATACCATATAGTAACAATGAGCTGAAACAAGCATGATAAACCATCAGTCTTGTATTCATATCTACAGTATCCCGTATAATATACATCTGAAAACTTAAGGAGATTAATCGTTTACTAAGATTTTCTACCAAAGGTTTCCACGATAAATTCTTATCAATTTTTAAGCCCAAAAATTTTACTAAATCTTTAATGTCTAAAATATTGTTTTCAAAACTTATATGGTCGTTGAAAATATTTCTATTCTGTTGCGTTTGGAATTTCACCAATTCAGTTTTACTACTATTCAATCTTAGACCATTAACCTCAAACCATTGCTTTATTTTAGGTAAAATTCTTTCTATTGATTTTTTTAGCTCGTAATTATTTGTACATCTTAAGAGTATTGACGTATCATCCGCATATAATAAGACGTCAGCTTGGTTAATATGTAAAGGCAGATCATTAATGTATAGAATGAATAATAAGGGTCCTAGCAAGGATCCTTGAGGTACTCCATTTTTTATCTCGCTCCATGTAGATGTGCAATTTGTTTTAGTTTTATTTACAATAACTCTTTGTTTTCTATTTGTTAGATATGAGCAAAACCAATTTAAAACATCTCCGCGAATCCCGTAAAAATTTAGCTTCTCAATTAATAAAGTATGATTGACACAATCGAACGCTTTGGACAAGTCACAGAAAATACCTGCGGTACTCTGGGATCCATCCAAACCCTCAGATATATGCTTAACTAACTCTGCAGCCGCATCGACTGTGCTACGCCCTGGTCGAAAGCCATACTGATTTTTACAGATAATGTTGTTGTCATCTAGAAAAGCACTTAACTGATCAAAGGCCACCTTTTCGAATATTTTTGATAAATTTGGTAATATTGACACTGGCCTGTAATTATTAGGGTCTTCCTTACAATTTCTTTTGTATACAGGAATTACGTTAGCGTATTTTAACTGAGTTGGAAAAATTCCTTCCCCAAAACATTGATTGATTATCAAACTTAAAGGTTTTGAAATAAACTCTGCAACACTCTTCAAAACCTTTACCGGAATATCATCCCATCCGACTGATTTTTTATTCTTTAAATTTGCTATTATTTTACTAATATTTTCCTGTGAAACAAACTCAAATTTAAAATGATTATCTAACACTTCCTTTTTATTTAATAACAATTGGACAGCATTCTTTATTGATGTGGAAACATTAGCATTACTACCTACATTAATAAACTCTTCATTAAAACTACTAGCAATCATATTTCCGTCCACAATTATTTTATCATTAAATTTGATCTTATCATAGCTTACAGTATTATTTCGTTTTAAACCTAATTCCGAATTGACAATGTGCCATGCAGCCTTACTTTTATTTTCAGAATTTTCAATAAATTTACTATTTGCCAATCTTTTGGCAGCATTACAAACTTTTTTAAAGGTTTTCTTATAAGTTTTAACATAATTCAAAAAATTAACATCTTTTGACATTTTGGCCAAATTATGAAGTTCCCTTTTACGCTTACTTGAAATGGAAATTCCGTTTGTTACCCAATTTTTGTTAGAATACCTGTGATTGTCTATAGCTTTTAATTTTACACATTTTGAAGGGAAAATATTTTCAAATTTCAGTTTTAGAATATAAAAAAATGAGTCAAAATTATGTTGGGCTGAGTTGGTGCTCAAAGGGGCACCACTGAGGGTCAATGTGCTTACAAGGACTCTAGCCCCAAATGTGGCGTGTGTAGACATAAACGTTTGCGGTACGACCACGGGGTGTGGGATGATGGATGTCCGTCTAGAGTGAAGGCGGTCCAGTTGATGCGTGTCATGACCAAGTATGGACGCAGAATCTGGATGGGTTGCCGGAGAATCTAAAGCTATCCGACAGGCAGTACGGTTTCAGAGCTAATGTGGGGACACAGGACGCGCTAGTTCGAGTAGTCGACACAGTTTGAAACTCACAGCGGAAATACGTCCTGGGAATCTTCCTGGACATCTCTGGAGCCTTCGACAACGCGTGGTGGCCTGCAGCAATATAAAAACTACGCGAAGTTGGCTGTCCTGGGAATCTTATGAGGCTTCTAGGCGATTACCTGAAAAGCGAAGTGCAGTCTTAGCGTTCCGAAGCGTGACGGTACGACAAGAATTGACCAAGGGCTGCCCGCAAGGTTCCATCCTCGGCCCTCTTCTTTGGAGGTTGATCTTTGACGACTTTCTGAAGTTGAGACTCCCCGAGGGTGTGACTTCGTTCGCATATGCAGATGATGGACTCCTGTTAGTCGAAGGACAGTCAAGAGCCTTACTCGAAGCTGCTGGTAACGCTGCGCTGGACTCAATCCTAGAATGGGGCGATTCAGTAAAGCTGTAAAGGAAGTAAGGGTGACACCCGTTGAGGCCGAGATAGTGGTGTTGGAGGACGAGTGTCCTCATGTTGCACAACCCACAAATTGCACAAACAGTACAAGCTTGGAGGGTAAGAAGGCTACCCTAACAGGTTCCAAGCTGTACAGAAAGAGACGCAAGGGGTCGGGGAATGGACCGACACCCAAAAGCACTCTTCACAAGGCCCCTGACATGCCAAGGTATAACCCCTTCCATGCAACCTGCGTACAGCATCTGCGTGGAGGCGCGTACCTACGCTGAAGTAGTGAGGACGCCGGTGGTGAACGACGCGCTAAAGTCCGAAACCACTGGAAGGACAACTACTAAACCACTGCGGCCGGGGAATGGCGTAACCCCCCCCCCCCGGCGTACTCAGGGCGCTAAAAGGATGGAGAACCGAGGAAAGGGGAACCATCTGAGTAAGTGCCAGCCTGTAAAGCCCCTGAAACCAGCTGTGATGGTTTATCCAGGTAATGATTGTGCCACTTCAAGTGCGGCAGTCAGATCCAGGCTCGCGAAGGCACTCAACCCGAGCGAGTACGGGTTACCGTCACAGACATGCGTGACATAGCGAGGGACGGCGTACTGATTGAGCTTGCTCTTGAGGGCGACGTGGTGAAACTCCTGGGAGCAATCAAGGCGAAAGCGCCAAGATTGACAGCCATACTCCCACCCAAGCGTTGGCCGCATGTAAAGGTATCAGGTGTGCCTACAGGTGCAACTGTTTATGAGCTCCAAAGTGCGGTCCTAGAGCAGATCGCCAAACCCGATGCCGGTCTGATGAACATGAAACAACTCCGCAAGGAGTGCGTAGTAGTGGCAGACAGGACGAGATGGGGGAAGCGTGAGGTGCGTTTGGCGTGTACGCCGAGGTTACATGGTGCTTTGGTCCGTTCGGGGAGTATATCCATTCAATGGGTAGCTGTACCGCTCAAGGACTGCATCTCACTCGTGAGGTGTTACAAGTGCCTGTGCTTCGCAATAACCCTGCATCGCCAACGGAGGAAATAATGGACGATCCTGGAACTCCAATTCCATTGCAGCCGAGTAAACCGAAAGCGCCAAGAAAAAGGAAGGCAAAAGAGGATGAGTTCGAGCTCAAGATGATGAAAATATTAGAAAACCCTTACGACGAAGAAGAAACGTACTTTGGATTCTTCAGAAGTATCATTCCAACATTAAAGACTTTCACTAGTGACCAGTTCGTAGAGTTTCAGCTTGGTGTTCTAGGGGTCTTAAAAAACGTCAAAGCCCAAGGACAGAGTCAAGTGACCAACCAGGTCCCTACTACACAGTTCCAGCAAGTCCACTACCCGTATTCCGTGAATCAGTCTCCACACGTGTACTATCCTCAACAGCCGCAGTTTACTCCACAATTTTCAAACCAAACAACCTACGCAAACCCATACATTCGTCCGATTCACCCTCACACCTCAACCAGCAGTGAAGAATTTCACCAAAAGAACCAACAAAGCAGTCAAGAAGCAAGTTACCAGCAACCAACTCCACCACCACGATTACCAACCCTGCATCGTGCTACAGCTACACCAGCATCAAGTATATTGTCTTTGGATTTTGAGGGAGATTCGAATGACTGGAATGCTAAATTATCATAACTAAATTAATATCTTATGCAGCAGTATAGCACTTTTGTATATTACTTATATACTTTTGTATATATATGGTTATATAATAAATTAGATAAGAAAGTACTAGGGCATTTTTGTACAAACTAACCTTAAACATACAAAACATTTAAAAATACAAATTAAGTACTTATAAAAAAATTATAAACTTACCTTATTGTAACGGCAAGCATTTCCTTTGGTTGGATAGAATTCCTCATATTTGTGTCTTGTTTTTGCAGCTTGTCTTTGAGTTTGGCAAAAAGTTCGTCAAATGTTTTGATCGACATTCGAAAGTAAGAACAGAATCTTTCCTCGTTGTTTCGTAATGAGTTGTATAACACTTTAAAAGATCCAGAATTATTTCGATTTTGAAGCAACGGGTGAATCCAAAACCGCTTATTTCTTCTTAGTTTTCGTCGTCTCCAAACCAAATACATGGCTAGAACTTTCTTCTTCCGCGATGTTAACATGTCTATCGCTGGGCCTCAACTGACAGTCAAAACATACGGGAGTGCCACACGACGTGCGCCGGACGAAACCAATCTCGTGTGAAAACATCACGCTCTTCAGGCGCGCGCCGTGCGGCGTAGGCCATACGGCGCGCGCCGGACCGTGTGAAAGAGCACTAAGATTTGACGAGCGTATCTTGCCAACTTTACGAGCATTGCAGCGGCAGCCAGTTCTAGGCGGGGTACTGTTATTTTCTTCAATGGAGCAACTTTCGTTTTGGCACATACGAAACTAACTTTGGTATTATCTTGGTGAGTAACTTTGAGGTAGATAACTGCGCTCATGGCTAACGTAGATGCATCCAAAAATCCGTGAATTTCGATTTGACAAGATTGAAAGGTGCCTAAATATTTTGGTATACGAAGTAAAGGGAGGTCATTGAGTTGAACCTCAAACATTTGCCATTGTTTCTTTAGATGAGATGGTAAGTGCTCATCCCAGTTTAACTTGATGAGCCATAGTTGTTGAATGAAGATCTTAGCTTGTATGATAACAGGTGATATGAAACCTAAAGGATCAAACAACTGCGCTAGCTTCGAAAGAACATTCCTTTTGGTAACATTTCGCAGACTTCTGTAGATGGTAGAAATTGGAATTCATCGTTTGTTTGGTTCCAGGTAAGTCATAGAGTACGATGAACACAAGAGTCATTGATTAAAAGAGGTTGATTTTCATGACAGTGAGTTGATGATATGTGAGATAGAACTGATGGATCTGTAGTGATCCATTTCTGCAGAGGAAAGCAGCCTGATTTACAAAGTCCATCTACTCGTTTGACTAGTTCTTGGCAGTCTTCAATAGTGTCAGCTCCACCAAAAATGTTGTCTACATATCGACCTTTTCTCATTGTCTCTACGGCGAGAGGATATTTTATTCCTTCATCATAGATGAGTTGATCTAAAGTTCTTAAAGCGAGAAAGGGAGCACAAGATAGCCCGTAATTCACGGTTTGTAGTTTGTATTTCCACAGTTTTGCATTTTCGAACCAAAGTATTCTCTGAAGATTTTGATCATCTGGATGTACTAAGATTTGACGATACATTTTCTCAATGTCTGCTGCAAACACATATTTGAAACGTCGAAACCAAGTAAGCACATCGGGAAGATTGGTTTGCAGTTTGGGGCAACTGTTAAGTGTGTCGTTCAAAGATTTTCCTGAACTCGTTGGAAATGAAGCGTTAAATACAACTCTCAACTTTGTAGTTAAGCTGGAAGATCGTAGAATACCGTGATGAGGCAGATAGTAGATTGGAATGGTTTTTTTTATTGTCCGAAGTGACTTCAACCATGTGATTGAAGGATTTGTACTCATTTATGAAATTTGTGTACAGATTGTTGTATTCCTGGTCAGATGAGAGACGGGTTTGAAGAGATTGTAGCATTTTGAAAGCAAAGGATTCAGATTTTCCAAGGGTTTCAACGGGTTGTTTCAAGGGCAATCTTACTTCATAGCGACCAGATGGTTTCCTGGTGAAGGTAGAAGGAAAGTGTTCTTCACACATTTGATCGTCAGAAGATAAAGATGGCTCATTTGTCTTTTTGTTGATTTCTTCTTGAACCCAAAACCTTTGGAGTAACTCGTCTACTTTGTTTTCAACTAAACAGTGATTTATGGATGATTTTGAATTGATATTTTTTCTCCAGTAGGGCCAAATAATATCCAACCAAAAATGGTGGATTGAACAATGGGGGTGGAAGGTGGACCTTTGACCATACCATTCAGTATGATAGCACCGTAGATGTCTGCACCTAGAACTAGATCTATGGAACCTGGATTCATAAAGTTAGGGTCGGCTAGCTTTAGTCCCTTGATGTGTGGCCATGATGCTTGATTGGGTTTCATAGATGGCAGATCTGATGTTAACTTTGGCAGTATGTGAGCCGAGAGGGAGCAAGAGTTGTCATTAGAAAGTGAATTTAAAGTGACAGAAACAAGACCTCGAGTAATAGATGATTGACATCCTCCGATTCCAACAAGAGATATAGATGACGGTGTCCTTTTGAGATGAAGAGTCTGCACTAGATATTCACTGATAAACGATATCTCCGAACCCTGATCGATTAATGCTCTGGATACAACACTGTTTCCGTTTGGACCAAGTAACTTGACTTGAGCATTAGCTAGGAGAACTACTGGTCTGGTGGGCTCGATAGTGGGAAGTGTGTGGTTAGATGATACTGGTTTTGTTTGATCTTTAAAGGTTGCAGGATTGTTTTCTCGCAGATTAGATGAGTAGGAGGGTTGTGACGTGGGTTTGTCTTGATTAGATACATTGGCAGGTTGACTTGCTGCATCATGAATTAGAGTGTGATGGATTTTCTTACACTTGAAGTATGATTTTTGTGAACCTTTTAAGTGATGATGACCTAGGCAATTGAAGCATAGCCTTTGTGAAATGATGTATTCCTTGCGCTGAATGTCAGATTTCTCGGTAAATGCATAACAGTTTGATAGGTAGTGATTTCCTTTAGGCCTACACAGAGTGCAGGTAACTTTAGGGTTTAATGAATCTACTGATGATACGTGAACTTTCAGTTTTTGAGTGAAACTAACTGGCTGCTTTGATATTGGCTTGTTAGATGAATGTAAAGACTCGCGCATTTCAATGCTTTCCAGAGCTCTACACCTTCCTTCGATGAAGTTCTGCAGCTCGTTCAGTTTTGGTGGTTCTGTGGAGACACCTTGATGAACTTCCCAAGCTTCGTGGTCTCTAGATCTAGTCGGTTTACGATAATGTATACCACAACGTGATCCCAATGGTCGGTTGTTGAACCGAGTGCTTTCAGTGAACCTAGGGACTCACTTACAGTAGACATGAGATTAGATGATCGTTTGATTATTGGCTGAAGCTTGAAAATATCATTTAGATGTTTGTTGTTCAAAGCTTGCTTGTTTTCGAACCTAGATTTGAGTTTTTTCCATGCTAGTGCAAAGTTTTCACCAGAAAC
The DNA here is from genome assembly GCA_018831715.1 of Matsumurasca onukii. Classification (NCBI taxonomy): domain Eukaryota; kingdom Metazoa; phylum Arthropoda; class Insecta; order Hemiptera; family Cicadellidae; genus Matsumurasca; species Matsumurasca onukii. The sequence goes on along the minus strand of CM032066.1, from coordinate 9,348,645 downwards.
CTGGAAATTTGATACAAGTTGAGCTGCTTCTTTGGTTAGACTGTTTTTTAGATAATTCATTTTAGCAACATCAGAAAGATCAGAAAGAGTTTTCTATTATAAGAGAGGTAAACAGATCAGAGAAAGGTTTCCAATTTTGATAGTCACCGGCAAATTGAGGCAGAGTGATCTTTGGCAGAATCGGTTGTTGTTTGTAGATAAAATTAAGAGATGAACTTGTTGAGTCATTGTTTGAATTTTCTGTGCTAGAAATAGTGTTTAGCAAATCTAGCATTGCTGACTTACTGGTAATGTAGGCTTCGTGACCTTAGCAGTAGATATTTTTAGTGATGTACAATAGATCTTTGATTTTTTTCAGGTTTGGCTTCACAAATTAGTTCATTGTCCTTATCGAATTTGTTCCAATCGGCGTCCAAAACTTCAAGACGTATTTTAATTTGACCTTTTGTGACTTCAGATGGGTTTTTATCTTTAAAAAAAATTAAAAGTATTTTGCAACAGTTCCAATCGGGCTTTTTGAAGGTTACATTTTGATTCCAATGAACTCGTGGTTGAATTTTAATTTAAATTTGATGTAAACAAACTTTGCATAATGATTTGATTTAAACTATTCTAATTGATTATTCCAGTTGATTTAAATCCGGCTCGAAGGACCAAAAATGTTCGATGGGTAGATTGTATTGCAAATAAATTAGTGGTTTTCAATATTAAGGTAAAAGAAAAAAGAATTTGTGTGAATACTAAATAACACTTGCTTTTATTAGCGACTATCAACAAACTCACTTTAGTTTTTTATAAAGACTTGTTTACAACATATGCAAGTAAAAATCACACTGCCATTATAATCAAACAAACTAAAATAAAGTATTTTCAGAACAAATACTATAACACTTTCCCTTTTGTTTAATTATGCCAAGTCTTCACAACAGTCTATGTCATGCCCATCTTCTGTGAAAAAGCTTGCAGTCTTGGTTTGGCCAGAGGTTTAGTCATTATATCCGCTAGCTGATGCTCGGTAGGAATGTACTCAACCCTTAGCTCTCTGTCCATGACTCGTTCTCGAACAAAAAAGTATTTAATCCTTATGTGCTTAGTTCTGCTATGAAACTCAGGATTATGAACTAGTTTCACTGTTGCTTGATTGTCCACTTGTAACACTGGAACTTCTTCAAGTTTTGTCAATCCTTGAAACAGTCTCTTCAACCAAACAATCTCCTTTGTTGCTTCTGTCGCAGCCACAAGTTCAGCTTCTGTAGTTGATGTTGCTGTAATTGCCTATCTTTGACTCAGCCAAGAAATTACTCCACCAGCATGCTTTATGACGACTCCTGATGTTGATCGACCAGTTGTGTTACAACCTCCAAAGTCTGCATCGCTGTAACACTCCAAAACACCACTTCTTGAGTTTGGATGGTAGAGGATGCCCATGTCACTAGTTCCTTTGACATATCTCAGTACTCTCTTCAAGCATACGACATCTTCCTCTGTTGGTGACTCAAGTGTTCTCGATAAAAAGCTAACACTGTAGGCCAGGTCTGGTCTTGATCCTATCATCAAATACATCAATTCTCCAACTGCTTGTCTGTAAGGGAAACTACTCTTCTTGTTTTCCTTCTCTGAGCTAGGTGTCACTGGTTCTTTTAGAATAGGCGTTGACACTGGTTTACTGTCTTGAAAGTTAAACCGTTCAAGTATCTTCTTCGCATAAGCTTTCTGACTGATTTTGATACCTCCATTCTTAATGTGTTCAATTTCAATCCCTAGAAAGTATGACACAGGTTTTGTAGTTATCTTAAATACGTTCTTCATCTCTTTAAAGAAACTCTCAATTTCTTCCTTTTCTGTTGCCATGACCAGTCCATCATCTACGTACAAAGCAACGAACATCTTTCTACCGTTACTTTCTTTCATGTAGAGACATTGGTCTGCAGGACTAGATTTGAATCCTTTTTCTGAAAGAAATCCTCCAAAGCACTTTGCCCAACATCTGGGTGCTTGTTTAAGTCCGTACAAACTTCGCGTCAGCTTGCAAACTCGTCTCGTGTTATCTTTATAGCCTTCAGGTTGTTGCATGTAGATCGCCTCCTCAAGTTCTCCGTATAAGAATGCGGTTGAGACGTCAAACTGCATCATATGCAAACCTTCACTCGCTGCAACACTTAACATCGATCGAATTGTACTCAATTTAGCTACTGGGCTAAATGTTTCATGGTAGTCGATTCCATAACGTTGATTGAAACCTTTAACGACCAATCTTGCCTTGTACTTGTCAACAGTTCCATCCGGGTTTGTTTTCACTCTGTACACCCACTTGCTTGGAATTGCTTTGACTCCTTCTGGCAATTGTGTTAAGTCCCATGTATGGTTTTCTTCCAAAGATTTCTTCCATGGCCTGTTTCCATTCTCGACATTGATCAGTGCTGACTGCTTCTTCATAAGTTTCTGGAGTTCTTATTCCATTAACTAACTCTTCAGTCATCATGACGTAATCATCAAAACGTGTTGGCTTCTTGAGTTTTGATCGATCTCTAAGTTGAATTTGGGAATGGTGGACGTCTTCGTCTTCTTCTCCTTCACTGTCTGAATTATCTTCTAAGTAGCCTTGATCGTAGTCTGATTCCTTTCCCTGAATTGAAACTCTGTCCTTAAAAGGTAGTTCAACCTGGCTATCACATTCCCCTGTGACTTCTTGGAACACTACATCTCTACTCAAAATAATTCTGTTCTCTTCTTTTATCCAGATTCTGTACCGCTCATCTCCGTCATATCCGATAAGGTATCCTTTGACTGCTTTTCTGTCCATCTTCCGTCTTTTCTGATCTGGAACGTGAACGTAGCATGTAGATCCTATGATCCGAAGGTGCTTGATTCTAGGCTTCTTCCCAATCCACAACTCATAAGGACTCACCCCTTCTACGGATGACTTTCCAGTTCTGTTCAGGATGTAAGTTGACGTTGAAACCAACTCTGCCCACATGGCAGCAGGAAACTCGACGTCGTTTCGAGAAAACCACAGGGTTCTTGCCATCTCCACGACTGTCCTCAGTTCACGCTCTGTGTTGCCATTCTGTTGAGGCGTGTAAGGTGCTGTCAATCTCTGAACAATCCCTTCTTTACTTAGGATTTCTCTGACTTCTTTGTTGTCAAACTCCCCTCCGTTATCGCTTAATAACTGTTGAATTTTGTGACCTAAAGTCTTCGTGTGCTGGATTACTTTTCCTAACATATCTTTCACTTCAGATTTTTCCCTCATCAAAAATCCGTACCGAAACTTAGTGTAGCTGTCTTTAAACAGTACCAAGTATCGCTTTTTCTGAAAAGATTCGTCAAAAGGTCCACATACGTCTACTGACAATAGTTCTCCAGGTTTGGTACATTTCTCTCTATGTCTAAATGGTAATCTGTGAGCTTTACCGTAAATGCAAGGTTCACAAGCTTCTGTTTCTAGCGGAAGCTTTGCGTTGAACTCCTTCTTCAGCATTTCTCTTACGTGTCTCTTGTCTCTTTCGTGGTACAGCTGTAACATATCCTTGTCTTCTAGAACATTTACTTCTGCTTGTTCTTTGGGAAACTCTGGATGTATACCTGTTTTGTACAAAGATCCGTTGAGTTGTCTAGCTCCTTGGAAAACAATCTTATTATCTATCTTCAAATAACATTCTGTTGCTGATGACCTAAACTCACTGTTTGGATTTCTGTCTTGAGCAGATAGCGTAGAAAATAAATTCTTACTAACCTCGGAAACGTACCATACATCTACCAGCTTGTATCCGTTTGACAATTCAATGCTACCTTTACCTAAAGCTTTAAGAGTCTCTTTGCCGGCAGCTTTGATACCGTGAGATCCTGTAAACCTCTCGAATTCTGAGAAAAAGTCCGGACAGTTTGTCACATGCCTAGTTGCTCCATTGTCTACCCACCAAACTGTTGGATCAAGCTCACAAACATAAGCCTCTTCACTGAGAGACATCGCTTGATTACTAACAGGAATTGGACTAGATTTGCCCTGATTCGCTCCAGTTTTACGAGGCTTTCCATCGGCTAACCAACTTTGACAGTCTTTTACCCAATGCCCTTTCTTCTTACAGTAATTACACAGGTCATTATCCTTAGTTTTACCCTTAAAACCTTTGTTTTTTGTATCAACCTTCTGAGTAAATTTTCCTTTATTTACTTTTGCAGTTAAGGCCTCTTGTACAGGTTCAAACTTTACCTCTTTTGTGTCTTTAACAAAACTTCTTTAAACATGCACAACTGATTTATCTTTTCATCAAAAGTTTTACTCTCATCTTTGGTTAACATCATCCAACTAGACTGAAAGTTCTCAAACTCTCTTGGTAAGATGTGCAAAGTCTTGCACACTAGCAATAAGTCTGGCAACTGACTTTCACCTTTCATCTTTAGGCCATTGTTTAGTTCATTCCATAAAGTTTTTAATTTGGCTATATGGGACGAAACATCTCTCCCTTGTGTCCAACTAAAACTAAAGAACTCTGAACATACCTTAAACAACTGATCTTTTGATGTTGCTTCAAAGTTTACTTTTAACATGTCCCATGCCTCACTAGCAGTTTCTTGGTCCATTATCTTCTGGTAAACTTCGTCTGTTACTGAGCTTGTTATCATTGATTTAGCATAGCTGTTTGCCTTACGGTACAAATCTGAAGTCTCTTTGTGCTTCTTGATTTCTGAATCCGTAGCATCCTCCTTTAATGGTTGAGGTCTCACTAGCTTCTTGTCAATGACATCTAGAGCCCCTTCATGATAGTCTAACAAATCTCGCATTTTTCTTTTCCAAATAGGCCAGTCTGACTCACTACCTAAAGGCTTAACATGTTTTGAAAAATCCATTGTTTACTAGTTAAGTTAACTTTGTTTACTTTAAATTAATTAAAAATTCAAACTATAAACAACTAACTTTAAACAATCAAACACACTGGGCACCATAACCTATTGCAAATAAATTAGTGGTTCAATACTAAGAAAAAAGAATTTGTGTGAATACTAAATAACACTTGCTTTTATTAGCGACTATCAACAAACTCACTTTAGTTTTTTATAAAGACTTGTTTACAACATATGAAAGTAAAAATCACACTGCCATTATAATCAAACAAACTAAAATAAAGTATTTTCAGAACAAATACTATAACAGATTGATATAAGATACTGTAGATAAAAGATATTGATAGATTTGTAACAAAACTTTAATTTATTACTTTTAAGATTAAAACTCAACAAACATGAGAGAGATACAGGGATGGATCTTGATGTCAACAACACAAAAATAATGCTTACATTCATTTGCAAAAATAGCTGATTTGTAAAAATAAGCTATGCAGTATTATTAAGAAAAAAACAAAGATAAATATTTTGTTTAACACAATACAAAATAACATATTAACTTTTAACAATGTGTTTTCCAAAGACCATTGTATAACACCATTCGTCAAAGGTTTTTGGCACTTGATCCAACTAGAGACTTGTCTATAGATGAGCAGATGATTACCTTTACTGGGAAAATGACAGCCAAGCAGTATGTCAAAGGAAAACCAAACCCGTGGGGAATCAAGAACTTTTTACTGTGTGGCAATAAAGGACTAGCCTATGACTTCCTAATCTATCAAGGGAAAACTACTGAATACGATGGCGATATGAAGGGTTTTGGAGTAGGCGCAGCTGTGGTATTGAAACTGTGTAATCGAATGGACAAAGTTGGTCACAGATTGTTTTTTGACAATTATTTCAATTTGTATCACCTGCTACAAATTTTGAAAAACAAACAAATCTTTGCAGGATGTACATACAGCTCGATTGAATAGATTTTGTAACCCTCCTCTCACAGATAACAAAGAAATGCGTAAAAACACAGAGGATATGTTGAGGAATGTGTTAGCAATGACAAAGACGTTGTCTTGTGTAAGTGGGTAGATAAGCGTTGTGTAGTAATGGCATCAAACTTTTTATCAATTGGTGAGAGCGGATATTTTATGAGCATAGCTAGATATGCCATAGTCAGCTGGGGAAATTCATCACTAGCCAATAAAATTTTTATTCTTCAAAAGAATGCTGTAAGAGCTTTAAAAAAACTTCACCCTTTTGCATCATGCCGGTCTATTTTCAAAGAACTAGATCTTTTAACATTGCCAAGTATATATATCCTTGAGTTGGCTGTATATACTTGGAAAAATCAATTCAAATATAGTGAAGAAAATTGGAAGCACGGGTACCCGACACGAAGGAAAGATGACTTTCAATACCCAAGGCATAGACTTACAATGTATGAACAGGGACCATATTATATGGGATTGAAACTTTTCAATTTTCTTCCAAAAACTATTAAAAAAGAAGAAAATTTAAACATTTTTAAACATAAATTAAGAATTAAATTAGCAGACTGTTGCCCGTATTCTATTAAAGAATTTTTTGAAAATTGTAAATTTGTTGAAATTTAATTGGTTATTGGAATTTATTGTAAATATTAGACTATAAGGTAGTACTTATATTCTGTTCTGTGACGTATCATATGTTTACTGTACAAAATTGTTATATGTAAACTTGTATGATAAATAAAATGAATTGAATTGAATTGGATAAAACTAATTTCATTTACTTTCATAACTAACAAAAAAAGTAAAGAAATTCCTATATTAAAAATTGATAACAATGAAATTCAACCAGTTGAACATACACATTTTTTGTGTTAACACTGGATGAGCACCTGACTTGGAATTATCATGTTGAAGGGATAAAGAACAAGATTTCATCAGGTCAGTTTGTATTAAGAACTATGGCAAAATACAGTTCATCTGATGTTTTGAAAATGATTCATTTTGCCCACAAACATTCTCATCTTATGGAATTGTTCTATATGGTCCAACAAGTAACAAAAACTTAGAGAGCTTATTAGTTTTACAGAAAAAAGCGTTAAGAATCATACTTAAACTAAACAATTTAGAGTCAGTTAAGGAACATTTCCCTCAATTATGTATTTTAACAGTATACAGATTATATATTTTGGAAACAGTGGTGGCTCTCAGAGCTGCTGAAGATGAAATACCTCGGTTAGGATCTAAGCATAACTATTACACCAGAAACCGAAATAACTTTGAAATTGAAAGACATGCACTTGAACTTTTATGGAAAATATAAAAAAAACGCAGGATTAAAGTTTTATGGTAAAGTTCCACAAATAATTAGAACAACAACTAAGCTAAATTTATTTCAAGATCAATTAAAAAAGTACTTAATAAACAAGGCTCCCTACTCTTTTGAGGAATATTTGAGTATTGTTAATTAGCTTATATTTTAGATTGAATAATGTGATTAATATGATATTGGTTTAAATTGTTTTTTCTCCCTTGTTACTGTATGTTTTAGTTTAGAATTTAAAATGATTCATTATGGCCCCAAGACAGACTAATTCAACAATATATGGTAATTACCTCCGTCGATCTGTCTATAAGTGTCAGTCTGGATGACGCGTTTCGGGTTGACTAACCCATTGTCACCCATTGCCAGTCCAGTCCCCTGCGTGCACCGACCGGCATCGCGCTCTTTCCCGTCTCTTCCGTGTAAATTGTCAAAACTGTACAGTTCGTGTTTTATTGTAATTATGTTCGTGTGTGTGTGTTTGTCTTCAATGTGATAATGACGAAGCCTACGGCTGAAATGAAGAGGATTTGACAATGGGTTAGTCAACCCGAAACGCGTCATCCAGACTGACACTTATAGACAGATCGACGGAGGTAATTACCATATATTGTTAGAATTTAAATTGGCCTGATTTTATATGTACAAAAGTAAACCCTGTATAATATGTTTTTTTGGTCAATAAATAAGTATTTGTCTATTTGACACTATTTAATAATTGTATTGCAATTGTAAACAATTATGAATAAAGATATTTTTGTTTGATTTGTTAAGCTGAAGGTCATTCACCATTATGGAAAAAAGTAGGGGTCTAAGCACAGAACCTTCTGGTACACCGTGGGCAATACTTTTCAGGCTAGAGGAAGTATTGCTGACTGTCACCAGCTGCCTTCTTCCAGTCAAGTAGTTTGCTACAATGTCAAGTGCTAATCCTCTAAAGCCTTACTTAGACATCTTAGCCAGCCATATGTCAAGAGACACAAAGTCAAAAGCCTTACTCAAAGCACAGCACTACTGAGTCCCTCTGTTCAAAAGCATCGGTAATCGTTTTCATTACTGTTCAAGCTTGCATTACTGTTATTGTATACATGTGTACTTTGGTCCGTCCTTTTACTACTCTGGTGCGACACACGATTTCCGTCTGTATGATTGCGCATTATTACTTCTGGCGTATGGTCGAGCCATTTAGAGATGGAAAGTCTTGCACTTCTAGATTGACGCAAGGATTTAGGTCCTTGTTGTCATTGAGAGGAACACCAGATAAGTCGCTCTGAGCGTAGTCATTTTCATTTAAGGGCTGAGATAAGTCTTTTCTTTCCCAAAACTTCACTCAGTTGTTTAACTTCATGGGTTAGTTGTGTAACTACCAAGTTTAGGGTATCTAAGGTCAGGTTAGTTTAAATTGGTCCATTTAGGTTAAGGTAGGTTACTGCAGTTCACACCTATTTCCGCTTATTTCCTGAATGTAAATTTGTCATTTTTGGGTTTTACCAGGTTTTAACAACGAACAATAAAATTGTCTTTTAAAAACGTCACTACACTGAAGTTTTACCCAAATTGGCAGCAAATTTAGCATGGGCAGATTTGCACTCAATATTTGCAAAATATGTGCAAATACTAAAGCAATCGCCACGGAAAAATCCAAATATCTTGCATGATAAGAAACCTACTGCAGCCTAGTACAACCACAACCAAACTTAAGGACAAAACATCAATCAAAAAACTTATTTAAAATCTAAAAAACCCAATTGAAGTATTATTGAATGCTATAAAAATGACACTTCTGCAGCATTTCTAGAGATTACGATGTTGATCGTCCAATGAGCGCAGGCGTAGCTGTAAAGTTTCAAAAACATTTTGACCGACCAAGATTTTCAGAATTTCTGAACCTGAATCTTACACTGAATCTTATCAAAGAGTTACTGATGGAGCAAAGTGTACGGCCTAGTAACCAAGTACGCTACTATGGGAAACCTTCTCTCGAAGAGTATGAACAGGCATTCAGCTGCTTCACTGAAGACTTTCAGAGTAGAAATCTTAACACTTTGTTCTGCTCACCCAATGGCTGTGTGAGGGATAAGATACGACCAGAACTATTTGCACGGAAGATTGTGGAGTTCCAACAGAGAACGGGAGTGGAAGGGGAATAAGAAGCTACGACCAACATGCTTACAGAACCCTGTGTAATGGACTCTCACACAGTGACTTCATCAGGACAGTTAGAGGAGAAATCGCTAAGCAATAGAAACATCTGGTAAAGGTAACTGCCTCAATAGTTGCCAAAAGAAGCAGTGAGACGAGTCCTGCAACATCTACCCCTGTCGTGGTCCCTGGAAACCTGAGCTACGCAGAGGCCACATCCAGAACCCCCTCACTATTTCCAGCCCCACAGTACAACTCCAACCACTCAGCCATCACCACGCCTTCAGCTCCACCTTCACCTCTATTTTCCACAACAATCTCATCAACACAGAACTCTCTAAACAAGTATTTTTTGTCAAAAAATGTAAAAATAAAAATAGCAACTTAGTTTAAAATAGTATACACAATACTGTAACACCTGTGCAAAGCTCTAGGTCAAATAGTTTAAGTCGTATTAATATTTGATTTCTTAATATTAAGGGGCTTAAAAGTAAAATAACTATATTAGTGACCTTTCTATTTAAGTTAAATGTTCCAATTGTATGCTGTCATTGTTTTCTTTTCCAACTAATTATTATTGTGCTAGTTCATTCAATAGATCTAATCATATAAGGGGCTCTTTAAACAAGATATCATCCGAACTTCATTTTGAAGTCTCTGCTGTAGTAGTAGATGAGCTTAAACTGGTAATTGTGCCCCTATACCACTCAATTTCTGGGGATCTAGAGGTTTTCTTGGATTCCCTTGACAGGCTGCTAGTATCCTTAACTAGTATTGCTAAATATACCATTTTGGTAGGGGGGATCTCAATAAAAATTTTGAAGTCACCAATGAAACTAGACTATCCAGTAAGTTCCAAGATAATCTAAGACAATACAATTTTTACTGTCTAAACTATAGTCCTACAAGGGGTAAAAATTGTTTGGATAATGTGTTTATAAACAATTCTAAACGTATTAACACTTGTAAGATACTAGATTTCCCCTACTCAGGCCATAATTGTGTTTTAGTTGAGTTAAAAAAAGAAACCCACATAACAAAGACTTTGATAAAAATTATAAAATGTTGTTTCCTAACTCTGAACTGGAGAACTTTAATCGGGAGCTTGGTGCTATTGACTGGGATGGAATCATCTTACAGTATGCTCGGTCACCTTGGTTCGGATACATTTTTCCACCTTATCTTTACAAAAATAATAAATGTTCTAAGTAGTTTTCAAACTTTGAAAATAATAAAAACGTCACACACAAAATAAACAGCAACGATGGTACACCTCAGAACTAGCGCAAATGAAAGATAGGCTAATTTTTCTGCATAAGTTGTCAAAACCCACAAATAATCAAGAAATATGGCAAACCTATTTAAATCTTAAAAGGGAATATAGGCAGGCTATCAATACTGCCAAGTGATCATTCTACAGTGATTACATTGAAACAATAGGAATAAATGTAGAGCAGCCTGGAGAGTTATAAACGATAATGCCAAAATAGAGCTAAAGCATAATAATACTAGCTTAACGCCAGACGAATTAAATAACTTTTTAATTAGTTCCGTTTTAGAGATTAAAGAAAGCTCTAATGGTAGCAGTAACTCTGTCAGCTCAACTGACTATTTGGAAAATGCTCCTGTCGAACGTATAAAAGATATTTTTCAATGGAAGGAAATTTTACCAAGTTAACATATTAAAGGCAGTTAAAAGATTAAATAACTCACACGGTCGTGATATCTATGACATGTCTAACAATAATCTTAAAACCATAGTTCCCAGTCTTCTGAATCCTCTGGCAGTTGCTTTTAATCTATCTTTAAAGGATGGTAACTTTCCCAGTTACTTAAAATGTCGGGAGTGTGCCCAGTTTATAAAAAATGGCCTGTAAACAAACCATCAAGTTATCGACCCATAACTTTAATTCCTGTGTTGGGAAAGCTTTTTGAAACTTTGATCTACGATCAACTTAACACCTTCTTTGAGTCCCACAACCTTTTCTGTAAATGCCAATTTAGATTTTGAAGAAAAAATTCTACCACTTAGGCACTTGATAGCTTAGTGAGGGAGGTCTTACAGGCTTTCGCAGAAAAGAGACTTGTCCAGGCCACCTTGTGTGGTTCGAGCAAGGCTTTCGATTGTGCCGATAGTCAAGATCTCTTTCAAAAGCTATATTATTACGGGCTTGGTCCCCTTACCTATGTCACTTTTTAATTCGTACCTCAGTGACAGAGTACAAAAGGTATATATAAATAATGAGTGGTCACAGATGGCCAATGTTAAGTACTAGGGTCATTACTATTTTTGGTTTGTATAAATGATTTGCCTTTCTCAATTGCAGCCACTACTACTCTCTACGCGGACGATACAAACTTTATAAATGTTGGGAAAAGTCTACGAGAACTTAACATAACAACCCAAAATACAATTAATGGAGCCCCTACTTAGTTTAACCCAACACATCTTATTTAGCGTTAAAGCAATAGACACACAAATATCACAATTTACACTTCACAAGAGTGTCAAATTCTTAGGAGTATTTGTTGATCAACAATTAAAATATCTGCTCACATAGAATATCTGTCACAAATGTTGTCCCGAGTCATTTTTGTGCTAAGGCGCCTTAAGCACTGCATACACATTAATCACGTACAATCAGCTTATTTTGCTCACAAAAACTCCAGGATACTACCATGACAGGTTTATTAGCTGGGTTTTTAGCTTGTTTCTAAGTTTTGAAAGGTTTGATTAGGATTTGAGAGATGTAGGAAGGCTATAAAACAGCTAGAAAATTGCATGGAAAAGTGAGAATCAATAGCGGCCAGTGAGTCTGGAATACCCCCCAGATAAGGGGGGGACTGGGGGGTTCTCTCCCAGGAGAAATTTGAAATTTAACCTTTCAAAACCCGTTTTAAGCACTTTTAAGGACAGGTTACCTTTGAATTATTGGTCTTTGAAGAACTGCTTTGAGTTACCTATTATAATACAAAGATAAACAGTTTTAACATTGTTCAAGCTTTACCCTTCACAGAATGATATCAGAACATGTTATATCAGCTCAGTAAAGCTTCGTTCTTTAGCTCAGTAAAGAAAGAATAAAGTAATAAACGACACCACTTGTGTATTTGTTGTGTATTTCTTTGGCTGTATTTAACATTTCACTGTATTACCTCGAGAAGCACAGCCTGAATCACAAATATAAAAACTACACATTAAAACAAATCACAACACTGTACAAATTTACAAAAAATTATTAACTCCTGAGAACACGCAGGTGAGCGCGACGCTCACCTATCAGTAACTTTTAGACTGTACAGCTATATTACTCACGGAAAATATTTGGGGTTGAGTGTACCTTCCAAGAAACGTCAGACAGACAGACTTGACTCGTCCTCCCCTCCACACTCGCATTCCTTGCCTTTGTTCTAAGCATGGTGAGCGCGCCGCTCAGTTGCGTGTTGTCGCCGAGTGCATGTACATCGCTGTTCAGTATGTGTGTATTCGAACTCTGAGTGCTATGGTGACGTGCTAAATAGCCTTTTTTGTTGTCTTAGTGATATAATTATAAGTGCGATATAATATGGGAACGAACCAGGTCCAGGACATTCTTATTGACCAGTGGTTGGATGAAAGTGAAGACGAAGGAGAAGATTCTACTGCAGATATCGCTTTGGATAGCAATGCAGAAGAGGATAACGTGGAAGAATACAGTGAACATGACACTGAATCAGAAAACGAGGCAGAAGATCCTCAAGAACCTCAAGTGATACATTCACAAAACAATGCGCCTTTTGTCCTTGGTAAAGACAATATTACAAAATGGCTGCTTCATTGCCCAAAGACAAATCAAAGGGTTAGAAGAGGACGACAAAATGTTGTGACACAAGCTGCAGGTGTAAAGAGAAACGCAAGAAATGCTGTGACAGCCATTGATTCTTGGAAAATATTTTTCACAAATGAAATGATAGATAAAATTGTCGCAAACACTAATAGGTTTCTAGAACGAATCAGACCGAATTTCACAAGAGAACGAGATTGTTTGAATACAACTTCCGAAGAAATGTTGGCATTTTTTGGGCTGTTGTATTATGCAGGACTATTGAAATCATCTAAAGTGGATTTATCTGACCTTTGGAAGAAAAGTATGCTATCACCTCCAATTTTTAGGATGGTCATGTCTGTAAATAGGTTCAAATTGCTTTTGCGAGCATTACGGTTTGACAACATCAATGACAGGCAAGAAAGACGTCAGATGGACAAAATGGCACCTATTAGAGAACTTTTTGAGGAATTCGTGCAACAGTGTACAGACGCATATAGTCCAGGAACAAACTGTACAATAGATGAGATGCTTATTGGTTTCTATGGGCGATGCCCGTTCAAACAATATATTCCTAGCAAACCGGACAAATACGGTATCAAGGTTTTTGCCCTAGTCAGTTCTGAAAACTTTTTTACGGTAAAGATGGAAGTGTATTGTGGGGTTCAACCTGTGGGGCCTTTCCTTGTTGATAACAGCCCCGCAGCTGTTGTGAAACGTATGATCGAACCAATTGATAACACAGGGCGTAATGTTACGTGTGACAATTGGTTTACATCAGTGACTCTTGCTAGAGACTTGATGCAAAACCACCGAACTACAATAGTAGGAACTGTAAGGAAAAACAGAGTAGAAATTCCAAGAATGCTTGCAGAAACTAAAAAACTGCCAGAAACAAGCAGTGTGTTTCTGTATGCTGACAATGTAACTCTTGTAAGCTATGTGCCCAAGAAAAATAGAAATGTCATCCTAGCTTCTACAATGCATTACTCAGATACCATCGATCCTGCTACTGGAGACAAGAACAAGCCAGAGATAATTACGTACTACAACAAAACCAAAGGAGGAGTGGATGTAGTTGATCAGAAACGAAAACAATACACAGTGAAACGCGTTTGCAACAGATGGCCACTTGCCATATTTTTTTCATTGATGGACATTGCTGTAGTGAATGGTCAGATTATCTACCAAATCAACAACAGAGAAGTAGTAAAAAGACGGACGTATTTGAAAGATCTGGCACTAAGTCTTGTTCGAAATCACCTGATGACACGTTTGGCCAATCCACTGTTGAACCCTGATCTGAAAGTCCTCATAAGGATGGAACTAGGAATGAGAAGAGAGAGAAACCGAGCAAGAAGAGATGATAACAACGAGCGTGAAAAATGCAGCATTTGTCCTAGGAAGAAGAACCGGAAAACCAAGAGTCGTTGTGCCGTTTGTGGAGATCCAGTGTGCGGTGAACATACAGTGACTACCTGCGCTCCCTGCAACGACGAACAACACGACCAGCCCGATGAGTACGAAGACTAAGATGCTAAGTACTCAGATGTATAGTTCTAAGACTAAGAAATACATTTTTCAGCCTATGTATGAAATTTTTTGATGTTTTTGAATTTCACTCAGATTAGTTCAATAGTAGACACTTTTTATCAAAGTACTTGTCTGTTTTTTTTTTAATAAATAGTTATGACACTTTTTACGCATTTTTTTTATTTTACTACCTGCTTTATACTCCTTTATACACAAATAAATGTTTAAACAAACTTAAATCAATGTATAGGCTTATTGTATGCAGTTTATAATAGGGTGAGCGCGGCGCTCACCCGCGTGCGTTGGGTGAAGTTTTTTGAGTGCGTGCACTCAGGAGTTAAACATTCTATATAGCACAACACCTGCAACAAGTAACAATTACCCGGCGCGTAAACCTGAAAGTGAGGTTAGGAATTATTATTATAAAAATATGACTTTTCATCAGTTCACTGGACAGTGGCGCTTTTTCTTGAAGCGGCGGGAGATGAAACTACTGAGAAATGGACGGAGTCCCACCATACATTAGTGTTCGTGTTGAAGAAGCACTGGGCGCGCTGTGATGGCCTGGTTAGTGACGTATGATTTGTAATGGGATGTGGACTCTGCTGTCTTGAGTCCACGCGTACTAACCATTTTAAAAACATTTTGCATCTGCCTCGTTGTTTGTATACAACTACCCGTAATACAAACATTTCGATATAACGAAAGTCATATAATGAATGCTAAATGCTGTGCAAATACATTAACTAAGTACTTTATGTTCTTAATTATAATTTTATTTTTATTGATTGGGTTGGGAGGACTCCGTCCTAGAGTCCTTATGGGCCGGCCGCTACTGGTGAGAATGTTTTCCAACTGAAAGTGTTCTCTACAGGATTGGGGCCGGCTCAGTGAATAGTTTGGGCCATCTTTGAAGCTTAAATAGGAACTTTATTTCTGGTTTTTATAACCTCAACTAGGTAGGACTACTAAATTGGGATAGTTGATACCGTAATAGGCGGCTACAAGTACATCAATGTTTTCTATATTCCTCAGGACACGTAGCAAAAAAATTCCTGTTTGAGACATCTTTGGCATGACCATGAAAGCCAAGATTCTTGTCCTAGACCAGTCCCAGAAAATACTGGGTTAATAACTGGACCCAAATTAGTTTTAGTACAAAGTTCCCTCTGAAATTTAGCCAGTGAAATCAGGCCAACTCGTAAGTCATGTAATTACGGTTTCTTTGGTATCTATAATCCTATTTGGAATCAAACGGTATTTGTCTAGAAGAGTGACTTATGATTTCATGAGCTAAAACTGATTAAACACGATGTGGAGAAGGCTCCTAAATATATAACAATTAGTTTTGGGGTGTGGAACTTATTTATAAGTGGTTTAAAGTTGGGACTATTTTACTTGCGGGGAGCACCGCGAGACAACTGTCGCTCATCTGTCAGTGACTTTTCACCCACTTCAAATTTAACTTAAAGGTGAATAAGTTATTATCGTAATGTTAGGTTAGGTTAAGTTAAGGTTAGTTTATGTTTTATGTTGAACATGTTTAAAAGTGGCTTTAACATATTTAAAAGTTAGTATATTTTACAAGCGGAAGACGCTCGGAAGCGGTGAGCTCGACACTCCATAGCAGACGACAGTATCTGTCACCCACTTCAAATTAACCTAGAGTCTGAATAAGGTGTTATCATGAAGTTAGGTTAGCAAAAGCTAAGTTAGTTTATTTCTTTAGGTAAAAACATCGTTTTTAATGGTTTCCTCAACTTTCCCGAAGTTAAAACATCGTTTTTTGACCTTTTAGAAAGGTTTACATTTGGAAAAGTGCTAAAAATCCATAAGTCACTCCAGATTTTTTACCAATCAAACAATTTGCTTCACATGGCTTACCCTCTGTTTGGATTGGAACAAGGGCCTACCTAGTATGTAAATAGCAAAAATTAAATAACCTTAACCCTACTTATTTTTCTTTCTACGCCAATGGCATTTAATGAGTTACTAAACTTAGGGTTTGTGGGCATCACAAAACGCTTTTAGGGAAAGCGGTCCAAACCCTTGTGCCTGCGCCGGGAATCGAACCCGCGACCTTGCGCTTTACAAGCCGTGACTCTACCCACTGAGTCACGGACGCAGACAGTAAGTAAATAGGCTTCTAACATAAATATAAGAGGTTGTTAACATTACTGAAAGGAAAGAATATTAGCAAATACTTGAAATATAAACCGTCGCAGCTTAAAATTACTTACTATACTTACCTACTTGCTACAGGACTTACAATTGAAGGAAGCGACGCCAAACAGACGGCCATGCTCGGAAAGACAGTGTTGCCAATAAATTCTGTTGCCGATCGGGTCCGTTCAAAATACCCACCATCCAACCCTAAAATCCCCGAGATTCTCCGAAGTTGGAGGCAAATTCCCTACTCAATATCAAAACCACCACTCTAAATTCGAAGGTTGAGTGCACAGAGGAATATATATATGGTTGATTGCTAGATGGTTAGGGTCAAGGAAGAGAGTCCAATTTATTCCACTATTTTGAGGTTAAATCTACAATTTCTTCAGTAAAGCGAGGAATTTTGAGGTCTAGATGAGTTATTTAATTTGATACAAACCATGGTGCATGAGTAATTTGTCTTAAACACAGATCGTTATATCTGTATTACGGTGATATTTCATATACCGGAAGTTTCCCACAACCTTTAGTCATAAGTCCAGTTAGGTTTTAAAATAACTTTATGTGATTGTATATAAGTAATATTTTGTTGTTTATAGAACTTTCTGATTTTCACTAATAATTAAATCAACATGATTTGTTTAACTTTACTGTTCTCTTATAGTTGGGAGTATGCTATGTTAGTTTTTGATTAAGATGACGATGAAGGCCAATATATTTCACACTAGTAATATCCATATTATGCAAACAGCAAAAGTATTAAGTTAAAACTACGTAGGATGATTTTGCATAGATTTGAGTTCTCCACTGTTTAAGCCAGTCTTCAAAATGTATTAAATAGTCTTGCTTATCTGATGTTACTATTGCTTTCACATGTTAACATAAAGCAGCAGCGTAATCAACAAATGTTGCTATACTGGTTTCTGGAGTTTAAAGAATATCTGAGGTGAGGGTGTAAAATTATTGTTAGATAATTGACCCCAGTACGGACTTTCCAGGGGCATTAGGGACTTAAAAGGTTTCAGGTCTGTCTGTCAATTCATTTTCCAATTTTATTTGACAGTATCTTCTATTCAAATATTAATTAAATATATTAAAGTACGGCTGAGGCCGTAGCGGATCCATGGGGGAGACTAAGGGAATACAGCCCCCTCCCACCCCATCACACGACCTTTGGGAAATTGATTAACACGGGATAAAATGAATAATCGTATTAAACAAATTATAGGATTAATAATATTATAATACCAGGAATATTTCAAAGTTTAACAGCTGTTGTCTTTAACGTAACAAGAATAATAACGAAATATTAAGGTGAAACCTACCTCCCTAGCATTGTGAATCTAGCTTGATAGAAAGCAGCATCTGTGCGACGAAAAGTATTCCCAAGTTTTCTCGGGCGGTTAACATTTTTTTTTAATTTAAAAAGCGGAACTATATCAAGGCACGGTATAAAATCTTTTTTACTTTTATTTTAACAGTGATTTTAAGTAACAAAACTTTGTTTTAAAATAAAAATTTAAAAATCGGTAATCATTATAAAGAGTTTGGTTTTATAATAGCTAATAATACACTTTAAACCTAGTGCATTCCATGCAGCTTGACGAGCTGATTCATAAAATAGGTTATGTTTATCGTTTGTGGGGATTTAATAATGAACAAGTAAAGTTAGCCGCTGGCATGACAATTAAGGCCGGTATGTACCGGGCCGCGCCCGCAGGGGTTCTACTGACCGACGGATAGACAATTTAATACTGATCGTAACGGTATACAATAATTACGGGTAGTTTAGGTTCGTCTCCTTTTTCCAAGCTTCTTGAAGGAGAATTGAAGTATTCCTTTTAATGCCTTCTTTCACGGCTCAGAAGTTTTTGTTTGAAAATTGCTCCTGGGCTCCTGTTGGCTAATATCTTTCACGGACTAAGATGCAAGTCCAGCTCCAAATAAAAACACAGTTAAGGAATGAGTGACGAACGCAATTTTGGTAATTATTTCTAGACAATAAAATGAGCCATTTAAAAACCATTATTCAATAAAGTTAACGTTGTTTATATATAGTATACACACAATTAACCCTGTTTTTAACATTGTACTTTCAAGATTTCTACTCTTCGGTGTATAGTTGACGTCTTGACGACTGACGTCATGATTTTGGTTTTTATCCGAGATGGCGGCGGCGCAGTAATTATTGGTACTTATTTGTTACTTTAGTAGTCTAATAGAAGATTAGAAGTATTGTCCCTAAATGATTCTTATTACTTGTTAGTTAATTTGAAGAAAATAGCTCAACACATTGACATGTAAGTACACATTTTAAGTAAATATAAGATTGGAGGGTAAATGACATTAGGGAAACCTGCCCATAATGGTGGGAATAGCCATAAGACTTCGGGGAGGATGGGCACCACTGTTCTTAAACTAGGCAAATACATCCCAATTATTTGAATTCTCATTCTACTGGCTACTTATAGCCGATGACGGACAACTTATTTGATAGATCAGACTAGGGGCACTATGTTGACTCTTATCCCTCCAAATGCCCTGTATGCGTTTGTATGGTGCCCGGCCGTTTTTGCCTAATTTGTAGGGTTTTGATTAATAATCTGCTAAAAATAGAATTTTTAGATAAACCACATGACTGTATTATACATAATTGTAAAGGTAAGAACATGGAGAATTATAGAAAAATAATGTAAAAGGACTCACATTAATAGTTACTAATATAAATAGTTGCAAAATCATGTATAGAGTTCAAAAAATGTTTAAAAAAAATTGTCTTGCTGATCACTAAATTATCACAAATATACAAAACACTCGAACAAAATCCAAAAACCTAATTTATTCAAAATTTTATTGCCTTTCAGAAAACATACACTTGTTATCACTTTTGTTCTAAAAAACAGGAGATATATTGAAAAAACTAAAACTAATCAAGAGTCGCTTGAAGAGGCTTTTCGCTTTCATCCGGGCCTAAAAGGCCTCATAGTGCTCAAGCTGATGAAAGCACTCTGTGCACCCCAATGGTATAATATATGCTTGACACCAGAAGCTGCTTCTTTTCTTCAAGTCCTTCTTAGCACAAACATCACAGAATCTAGATAGCTGGCCGGGAAGGTGAGCGATCTTATGGTTTACGCCTGCGTCTCCTCCTGGACCAGCGGCAGTGCTGCGTCTGGTAAAGATATATAGATAAAATCCAATACTCACATAAAATGCCTTTTTCATCATTGGTTTTTCCTCAAAATCCACAAGAACATGATGGATCACACTATTCCATGCATTTGTTTTGATTACTCGATCAGAGTATACATCCAATCAACAATCCCAAATGCAAGGATGTTTTTCTATTTCACCTATAAAGTTTTCAATGTTTATGTTATTTTTGACTAACCTAGAAAGTAACTTAACTTTGTCGTCTTTCTTTGTATGTTTGGGTTTAACACTTTCAACAACATCCACTTCCTCTTGTGCACTAAAACAATCCTTACTCTCCTCTCCCGTATCAATTTCAATTATAAATAAACCTTAAAACAACACCAAGTGAGACAGAGCAAGAACTGCAAATGTGCTGTGAACATTGACTCCTCAACTAGTGGTTATGTTGATAGGAGTTGGGTGGCTAAATCTCGAGTAACTAGCCACTCATCAGCCGCGGTGAACAGTGGCAGACGGTGGCTGTTTCTGCTAAATTCGGCAGCGCTGCTAGCCACCTCCGGTCTAATAACCCCCATTTGGTTAAATGCCCAAGCGAGAGCTGGTGGCTGGCATCGCTGCTAGCATCAGTGGCTAGCCACCTCCGTCTAATAGGGCCCTAAGATTTCTGTGCAAATAGATCGAATGGAATGGTAAGAAACTATAATTACCAAACAGATGTCAAAACACTGCTAGCTGTCATTTTTAGAAGATAGACCACGGAAGAAAACGCAGTATATTCGTTCAAATGAACTTAAATAATCAATATTTTAATTTTTATCGATAGTGTAGGAGTATTTTTACATACAATACTAATATATTCCCTGAAGTATGTCCGAAAAACATGTCAACCTTCGAATGTGCTTTATATGTGGCGCTTCTGCTCTGGAGCGATTGTAATGCGCCGTAAATACAGCTAATTACTGGTTCTGGGGTTAAATGAACACTGCCTGTGAAGGCAATCGTTCATGAACAATCGTCTTGTTTCTCACAGTTAAGTCATCAATGCCTCTTGTCTCACTTGTATGTTGTCACAATGGGTTGTAAACCAACACACACTTCTAAGTTACTTGTGCTAAAATAGGAAGTAGAAAAAGAGCAATAAATCCTTGTGTCATATGTGATTGACTAAAGGGCATGTACACTCGGAACAGACAAGTTTATCTTTCCTAGGAGCAGGTTTTTCTAGACTAAATACACAACACAGTAGAAATCAAAACCTTTCTAAACACATAGTGACAAAAACTATTTCTATCCCTGTTTCTTTAGAATTATCCAACATTTTCAAAGCTTTTTTTCTGCTTGATTTCATTACACCAGTCATGAACAAATTCTTATCAATGATTTTATTTAAATTCTGTCTGTGAGTTTATCACCCTTTTCTCTATTGGAAATAATTTATATCCTTTTAATTCATATATTAGTGTAGGTTACAACAGCACTGTCCTTGTAGCATGCCAGTTGAAGGGTATGGGCAAAGCACTGAATGTGGTGCCGTCCCAAAAGCTTTATTAAATTTACCATAGCGTAGCTCAGGCATTGTCTGTTACGGAATAAACTAGTACCGTAACATTACCCAGACCCCACTTATTCTTTACATCCCTAATTTTGTCTGCATCGTGGTCTCCTGGCAAAGACTCATTTGTGAAAGAAAATCTTTTGAGTTGGAGATCCTCACTCATATAGTGCATTGTTAGGGAAATGAAGGAATTATTCGATTTTATAGTCCATAGATCAGTCGTTTATATGCCAAAGACATTATTGAACATTTGATAAATCTGGTTCAATTTCAGGAGTTAGTGTACTTTTAGTTACTGTTGAAAAACAGTTCAAAGTTATTCATCTTAAAATGCAACCGCTGACAAGTGAATAGTTGTAAATGTCTAGTAGATGCTCATATCTTTGTCTCCAGAATCCTTTTCTCCTTCTTTGTTTCATCCAAAGCCAGAAAAATCTTTATTTACAAAATTATGCACAATAGTATAATAAATAGTGTTAAGTAGAAATACAAACAATATTACAACTTGTCCAAACTATACAGAGATCTCTGAATTAAATAAGCCTTGTAAAGATTAATTTTAAATTGGATTCCTCTCTTACTTCCTAGGGCACATTTTTTATAAATGATCTCCCTGCATAAGAAGGTTTTTTTCTCATAAAATGCAAGATTGTGGCCCGTAGTTACAATATTACTCTTAAGTCTATTATTATAATTATGTGTATCCGATATCCTTTCTCAGTGTTTGCCTCTTTTACTAAACAAACGGTTTCAAAAATGTACTGTCCATGAACAGTTGAAATATTCAGCTGTTTAAAATGTGCTTTTACAGGCTCATCAAACTTAAGATGTAACATAATTCTAATGGATCTTTTTTGTAATATTAGTATTTCATTTAAGTAAGCTTTAGAAGTGGCACTATATAATGAAATACCATAGCATAAGTATGAATGAAAATAAGAAAAATATCTTTCCTTCAATGCATCCACACTACATAAATAGGACATTTTTGTCAAAGCATACAGTTCCGAAATGCACTATATACTACAGTTCATAATAGTTTTTCTATATGATAGTTCCAATTCAAATGCTGATCTTTATACAAGCCTGAGAACTTAGTCTCTGTTACCTGTACTAGTGAAACAGAATGAGAGGATTGTCCAAGATGGCAGGGAGTGAAGTTAAGTGTTTGTGTGGGTCCTGTAAAAAAGTAGTTTCAGATAATCAAAATGCAGTTTTATGTAATGGGAGATGTAAAAGTTGGTGGCACATGGGCTGTGCTAACATTACAAAAATTCATTATGATCATTATACAAATATTGCTTGTAAAATTCCCTGTCTAAAATGGTACTGTGGTTCTTGCGAGTCGTTAGATGCGAGCCGGTCAGCTGTCAGTTCTGAATCGAAATCAGCTTACGGAGTTGATCACGACACTGCACTGCCATGGTATTGAATGTTGTTTTTACCAAAATTAGTGACATCAGCAAAAACTATCATTTAGCATTACCTAAGCGACTTTCAGAAATTACTGACGAAAACAAAATGTTCAGAACTCAACTAAGTGAAATTATGGATAGGTTAAACGCAGTGACAAGCTCTAAACCCAACATAACCATCAAACCATGTGATGACAAAATCAATGAGAAAAGTGTTGATAAAATATTGACAGGGGCTGAATGGCCTAAATTAGATGTAAAGATAACAATAAGAAGAACTATATGAAAACTAGAAGTCAGTCTGGGTCACACCATATAAATTATCAAGTGAGAATTCCAAAAGCCCTAGCCTCTCAGGCTTAGATTCAGAGGACAGGCTACTACTAGGTCTACTCCCGAAGAGTTAGCTAGTCCTAAGCAAACAGCTATCATTGAAGAGTCTTGGGGTGTGTGGATCACAGGCGCAAAAGAAAAGTGAGCACAAGCCGTTCAAGGGAAGTAAATAAGGAAGATAGGCTAACAAATGGACATTGAAATCCTCGCAAACCTATTTTAGGAAAAGGTGCAACTTCTGATAGCCTACCAACAATACCAAGAACCTTTTGGATTTTCATATCTAGGCTGGAACCTTGTGTATCAACAGAAGCAGTGAGTGAGTATGTGAGTGGGATGTGTGATAAAAAAGCAGTGCTATGTGAAAAATTGAATACAAAGTTTGATACGTATGCATCATTTAATGTAGGCATACCCTTTCAGTACACTAGTGTTCTAGATCAGTCAGAGTTATGGCCTGAGGGAGTAGAAATAAGCAAATTTCAGACAAAAAGAATCCCCCGGCTCACTCGAAACCAAAAGCACATAACATTGGCCTAATTGACCCTGTGTCTAGCTGTGAGCCCAAGTCATTAAGGCCTGATAATTCAAATCTGAGTATTATATTTTTAAATGTGAGATCAGTAGTTCATAAAGTAGAACATTTAGACTTATTGCTGAATAAAGAACAAAGTTGAAATTGAAAGGTTTTTACAGACGGATGATGATCATTTGTAGACATTTTTTAGGCTACGTCTGTTAGTAATAGAAATGTATAAATTTAAAGAACAAAGTGACTTGCTTTGTATTGTAGAAACCTGGCTAGAGGAAGGCAAAATGGGGTGTTTTAAAATTAGCGGCTATCAAGTTGTAACTTACTTCAAGTGGAGTTGCTATTTCTGGCAAGGATATTCTTGCCAAGGAATCCCTAGGCTATTCTGCTAAAATGGTTCCAAATGAACACCTCAAAAGGTTTAATGTAGAAGGAACTTTAGAATGTTGTGCTGTGATTATTAAGAAAGGAAATTGTACTGCTGTGATATTTAATGTCTAATAAGGCGGACTTATTCTCACTTTTATAAGTAGTGGTTTCATTTTTCTTCATGTTATCCAACAAAATAATAACTAAAGATATTTGCTATACATTTTGGATAATTTATTAAATTATCATTTATGTTTAAGCCAATGTTGCCAGCTGGCTTACTGTTTTTATTTGACACTTCTTTATTAATAATATTCCATGTAGTCTTATTGACATTATTTGATGATTTAATTTCATTTTTTTTAAATGTTCTTATCATCAATAACTTGTTTGTTGAGCATCTTTTTACAGATGCTTAATTTAGAGAAAAGACTTTTATCCTTAATTATTCTAGCATTATGTCTCATTTTAATAATTTTCTCTTTTTATCTTTAATATCTGAGCTTATCCATGAGTTTTGTAAATCATAAAGTTTTACACTTTTCTTTTCAAATGAAATATTAAAATACTGTAATACATTAGAATGTTGTGGAAAATATCAAATTTCTGTTCAACTGGAGCCATGTACAAGTATACATCATTCCAGGTTTTTTACTTAACATGTTATAAAATAATAACAAATTTTCTTGTGAGAACATTTGTTTTTTTTTTAATTGTGTAATTTTTACCAATGGCATTCCAAAATTAAAAATTTTAAGAAATTGTCCATCATGTTCTGATAGCTCTCTGAGTAAACCAGATCTTCCTAACAAATCCAAAGGAATATTGGTTAAAAAGTTATCAATAGCTGTTGCTGCTGAATGCTTTGTAACTCTCATTAGGAAGTCAACTAAAAATTTCATACCATACGATTTTAAGGTGTTTTTTAGCTCTTTAGTGGTATTATTGTGTTTTTATACATTAATATTTAAGTCTCCAGCAATGATAACCTTATAATTTTTTGCAAACAAGAATTCACAAAGGTTACTTAATTGTTTTAAAAACTCATCAGTACTACAGCTTGGTAATCTATAAACTCAACAAAAAAACTTCTCTTTATTATTAAAAAACTTGGAAATACAAAATTAAAACACTTTTTCCTCAAGTAAAGGCGTTAGTACAATTATGTCCAGTTTAATTTCATGTAATACTATTTCTAAAGTTTCTAACCTTGTTGAAAGCTTTTGTACATTTTGGTGAAAAACTGTAAGTTTTTGTTTAAAATCATCTTTGTTATGTTTGATATTTTTTTTACTGACGATATTGGGAAAAATTCCTGTACCCTCAAGTTTAAAGTAGAGGCAGATGGATTGTTAGTGATATAGTGATTGTTACAAATCATAATATTACCATTTACAGGACTATTTACATTTCTTGCACGATTGTTAGACTGACTGACCTCATCGCCAGATATTTGAGTCCAGTTGTTACACTGTGTGTTTGAATGTCAGTCTGTCTAGTATCACTGGTTCTCTGCTCTTTGGTTACACTGACACTTTGTTGCTGTCCTGTTGAATCCTGAGCTGGTGGGGAGAACGCTTGGGAGCTAGGTCCATCTTAAATAGACTAGGCTTATGTTTATAATTCCATGCCGCCACAAAAACTGCATAACATGCCTTGCATGCTATGCAGGTACACATACTATCCTAGAAGAACTTTTTGAATAAAAAGGAAATACATAATGTCAAACCTAGAATAGATCTCTTTGATGAAAAGAGTGAATGGTCACCCTTTATTTTATCGAGAAAGTTAACTTAGGATTATTTATTTCTATGTTTCAGCTAAGCAAGAAGGCACAGACCATGAAGTGGTGGCATAGTGTTGACTTGTGGTTCAACCTTCAGACCAGGACCTTAAGGATCAAGAACTCATGGACTAGGATCTAATAGACCGATTGCTCTCGGTTCTGAGACCTCGAGACTAGATCACACAACTGAGAACTGAAGGACCAAAATGAGAGAAAGATTTGTCCATTCTGACTGAAAAGAGCTCACTGGGTTGCCTTACAAAGACTTGAAAATTACGTGCTTTTGACCTAGATCTAGAGAGAGAGAGAAACACTTTATTACAAAATCTTAGAGATTTGATATAGCGTACGTAAATAAGTTATAAGTCTTGACTCACAAAGAATTTCTTTCTTGCCATCGCCAAGAAAAGTGTCTCCATTCCAAGAACTAACTCCTGGACGGTGTAAGATGGTCTTACTCTCAACCAATCGGTCAACTGCGTTTTCAGTCTCCTTGGTCCCAGTCCTTTCATTTCTTCGGAACCAGATTGAAGAACTTCATACCGGCATTTGAAAGCTTCCTTTCGAACTGGCTTAGATGGTGAACAGGCAGTTCGTAGTTCCGTCCATACCGATTAGAATACAGATGGTTGGACTAATTTCTAGGGAGGTTTTTCAATGCTGTAGTTGTGACTATTTCGAGAATGTTCGCTGACGACCGTGAATAGTTTCAAATCGACGAACAATAAGCTGTCTCTCCAACCTGCCCCAGTCATGGTTCTTAAGGCTTGTTTTTGAATGTAAAGAGCCCGGATCTTGGTGCTTTGTGAGGATCCTCCCCACACGGTGATTCCATATCTTAGGTGGGTCTCGAAAATTGCGTGATATGCCGTTATAAAGTTGCTTCTCATGTATTGATGGCTGAGGTTCTTTTTATGGCAAATACCGCACTACTGAGCTTGCAGCAAAGATAGTCCATATGCTCCTGCCATGAAAGTCTCTTATCAAGCATTACTCCTAGACGTTTGATGGATGATATTGCTGTTAGCTCCGGTAGGTCAACTACTTCTTCTTTCTCATTTCCAAAGTTGAGTTGATTGGCTTTCGATTTATTGAAAATGAGGCTATTATTGTTCCAATATTCTTCAGTGAAATCGAGATATATGAAAGAGTTATTTTCTAAGGTTTCAACTGAACGATTTGACGTCAACAAAACTGAATCATCAGCATAAAGGATAGTGTGGCTGAAGGGATGGATGTAGGTTGGAAAGTCTTTTACAAACTAAATAAATAAGACCGGCCCAAGGACCGATCCTTGCGGAACACCCCTCATAACAGGAAGAAGACAGAAAATCAAGGCTGAAGTAAATGTTAGAATATTTGAGTTTTTGAATATCGGTCTACAGTGAGCTATGTAGTGTTCTTTATTAATAATCCTTACTATTCTTTTTTGAAGAAGAAATATTCTATTAGCTTCTGTGCAGTGTCACCAGCATGCAATCCCATAAGTCATTACGCTGTGAAAACAGCCAAAATAATTCTACATGAGTACTTCTTTTTTCCACTATGTTTTAGAGTCTTCTAATTAGGCAACACACTACTGTCAATCTTTTAGCAATACTATTTATATGTTCATTCCAATTTAAATTATCCGATATTGTTAGTCCAATGAATTTGGCACTGAAGGTTGTGTGTAAAAAACTATTTCCTAATTTTAACAATGGGGTTGAATTTGGTGATTTTCTGTTGTAGAACTGTAAAATATTTGTTTTCTTTTGATTTAATCTTACTTGGTTTGACGTGCACCACGACTCCATCTCACTGATCCCTATTTGTGCTCCTCTAGATATCAATTCCTTATTCTTGCCGCTGACTGCATGCCCAACGTCATCCGCAAACAGCCAGACTTCACCTTCGGTTATAGCATCTGGGAGATAATTTATATAGGGGAGAAACATAATAGGACCCAGATTTGATCCCTGTGGCACGCCTGTATTTATTGGTTCAGATTTAGTTGATTTGTAAATTTTAGTTGTCATGTTTTCGTCACAGCTCACACTGCTTTATTGTTACGAGCTGGGGCCTATCTTCTAAATAGGGCATAATCCATTTTAGGGCGTTATTTTCCATTCGTATTTGTTTATTAGCTTATATTTTAAAATTTTGTGGTTCAGGCAATCAAAAGCCTTGTTCATATCGTATAATAGGCAAAGAATCTCTTCTGGAAGATAAATTCTCTTATAGACTTGTACCGATTCCTGACCTGGGGCCAGAATTATTAAATATGAAACAGATTACAATAATTAAACACATGGACATTTAAAATAGTGGAAGCATTGCTGAACCCCTGGACCTTAACACTAAACATCGATTAGCCAGCTTTATGAGCATTATAAATATATTAAATGTGTATCTAATTAAGTGTGCACACCCTTTAATTTACAATTTAGTAAGAAATGACTACTGAAAAGCTGGTACCCTAATATTTTACTAAACCTGCATAATAGCGGCTGGAGCGTGTCGTAACGGATAATTTTACTATAATTAACAGAGACCTTGGCAAATATCGGATGTTAACGTAATTTGAGATGTGACATGTTTGCTAGAGGCTTAAGGCCCCTTACTTAAAAATTAACAATGCATAACGGGGTACTTATCCTGCGGGGTTGAAGAAGTGTCCCTACTCGGGCACCGACCACTCGTCCTCACTATACAACACACACTGGTCGCTTACCGGCGCGGCGTGCGTGGGAGAGGGCAGTTGATGTGAACTTTGCTTTATATACGGCGGTCTGTGATTGGTTGTGCATACCTACGTATCAGTGACGTCATGATCCACAGATCATGACAGCCACCCTCCCCGGGGGCTGTGATGATGTAGCGGAGCTAAATTCTGTTGGCGGTCCGGAAATTTAGAGAAATTAAAATTTAATTGGATGAAACCGAGGTTTGATTTGCTGTGCCGCAGTTGGGTACCACTTTTAACATTTCGAAAAAAAAGGATATGAAAAACTACATACAATGTATTACTTGTATATACAAACACGTAAACAATACATAAAATGAATAAATAATTAAATAAATACGTATATTACTCTATACACAATATCACGAACAAAGATGCTGAAATGGAATGGTGTGATGATGGTTAAAGAGGTGGAGTATTACTATTGAGTTTTCGACTCTTACCTTCTCCCTGTACTGGGGGTACTCAATTTTTACTTCAATGGTCATGTGGTGGACTTAGCTCTTAAAAAATAAAAAAAGGTGACAAGTGCAAAATAAATCTAAAGAGTAACTCCACCATACTACAGAAATTAAAATACCCTACCTAATTTTTTATGCATGGCCATTGCAGTAGACCAGAAGTTCAAGGAGCCTCCTCTCTCGCAGACCAGAGACGACCAGCGACGAGGGCGATCAGGGTGTGATATGAAGTCATCACCTTAGTCAAGCTGCCCCCACCGGGACCATGCCTCCAGCCGGCGAATGAGGAGGTTGAACAAAACTAAACTATACGGGATGGGTGATGGTGACAATGAACCTAACCTAACTTAAAGTAATATCACCCGATGTTATGTTTGGCCAAGGGGTTCAGATTATGCTACCTCCTAATAATATTATTAACAACAACATAGACAACAATAAATAAATATGGCGACACAATAAACATAATTAAATTTAGACTACTCTATGCAATTATCTACAGTTATGATACTTCGGTCACAGCTCACGGGTTAAAAAACCTTTGAGTTGTGCGATAGGCTTTACGCACTAAGTTTGCCGGTTTCGGGTTCACTAGCATGTAACTGTGACAGGGTCGTAAAAGCCTCAATCACACACGGTTTTGAATACAGCGGTAGTAGTTTAGCTGTGATTTTGTTTCATGCTGCGCTGCTCTGTTGATTTAGCCTGGTAGCAGACCCAATCCCCTACTTGATATGGATTTGGTTTACGTCCCTGGTTGTATCGTTCGGCCCTTTCTTGTTTCGCCCTCTATAAGTTTTGCAGAGCTTCAGCCCATCTCTGTTGAGTGGTTTGCTGATCAAGCTGTGGGGGAAGCAATTTGTCGAGATCCCAAGCGAGCTCCAAAGGATGCTTGAGTTCGTACCCTAGAAAGAGTTTGGCTGGTGAATGCTTGGTGCTTTCGTGAATGGCAGTTGTACGCTATTTGAAAGTAGTGTAGCATTGTATCCCATTCCGTGTGATTTTGGTTGAGTTGATTGGCTTTCGATTTATTGAAAATGAGGCTATTATTGTTCCAATATTCTTCAGTGAAATCGAGATATATGAAAGAGTTATTTTCTAAGGTTTCAACTGAACGATTTGACGTCAACAAAACTGAATCATCAGCATAAAGGATAGTGTGGCTGAAGGGATGGATGTAGGTTGGAAAGTCTTTTACAAACTAAATAAATAAGACCGGCCCAAGGACCGATCCTTGCGGAACACCCCTCATAACAGGAAGAAGACAGAAAATCAAGGCTGAAGTAAATGTTAGAATATTTGAGTTTTTGAATATCGGTCTACAGTGAGCTATGTAGTGTTCTTTATTAATAATCCTTACTATTCTTTTTTGAAGAAGAAATATTCTATTAGCTTCTGTGCAGTGTCACCAGCATGCAATCCCATAAGTCATTACGCTGTGAAAACAGCCAAAATAATTCTACATGAGTACTTCTTTTTTCCACTATGTTTTAGAGTCTTCTAATTAGGCAACACACTACTGTCAATCTTTTAGCAATACTATTTATATGTTCATTCCAATTTAAATTATCCGATATTGTTAGTCCAATGAATTTGGCACTGAAGGTGTGTGTAAAACTATTTCCAATTTTAACAATGGGGTTGAATTTGGTGATTTTCTTTGTAGAACTGTAAAATATTTGTTTTGATTTTAATCTTACTGGTTTGACGTGCACCACGACTCTCATCTCACTGATCCCTATTTGTGCTCCTCTAGATATCAATTCCTTATTCTTGCCGCTGACTGCATGCCCAACGTCATCCGCAAACAGCCAGACTTCACCTTCGGTTATAGCATCTGGTAGATAATTTATATAGGGGAGAAACATAATAGGACCCAGATTTGATCCCTGTGGCACGCCTGTATTTATTGGTTCAGATTTAGTTGATTTGTAAATTTTAGTTGTCATGTTTTCGTCACAGCTCACACTGCTTTATTGTTACGAGCTGGGGCCTATCTTCTAAATAGGGCATAATCCATTTTAGGGCGTTATTTTCCATTCGTATTTGTTTATTAGCTTATATTTTAAAATTTTGTGGTTCAGGCAATCAAAAGCCTTGTTCATATCGTATAATAGGCAAAGAGGCACTCTTCTGGAAGATATTCTCTTATAGACTTGTACCGATTCCTGACCTGGGGCCAGAATTATTAAATATGAAACAGATTACAATAATTAAACACATGGACATTTAAAATAGTGGAAGCATTGCTGAACCCTGGACCTTAACACTAAACATCGATTAGCCAGCATGAGCATTATAAATATATTAAATGTGTATCACTGTCCTTTAATTTACAATTTAGTAAGAAATGACTACTGAAAAGCTGGTACCCTAATATTTTACTAAACTGCATAATAGCGGCTGGAGCGTGTCGTAACGGATAATTTTACTATAATTAACAGAGACCTTGGCAAATATCGGATGTTAACGTAATTTGAGATGTGACATGTTTGCTAGAGGCTTAAGGCCTGCCAAAATTAACAATGCATAACGGGGTACTTATCCTACCTACTCGTCCTCACTATCAATAGCGGCCTTATACGGCGGTCTGTGATTGGTTTGCATACCTACGTATCAGTGACGTCGCTGACAGCCACCCTCCCGGGGGTGTGATGATGTAGCGGAGCTAAATTCTGTTGGCGGTCCGGAAATTTAGAGAAATTAAAATTTAATGGATGAAACCGAGGTTTGACATAATTTTACGAAGGATATGAAAACTACATACAATGTATTACTTGTATATACAAACACGTAAACAATACATAAAATGAATAAATAATTAAATCTATAATATATACAACCCTCTGTGTAACTCACTCACTGATATATAAATGTTTACACTTCTAGATAAGCTAGAAACTTGAAATTTGGTATGTAGGTACCTTTCACTAACTCACCGACGGAAAAAGACCTTGGCAATCAAAATCCTAGTGGGTGCGTAAGTCCTATCTGAAATCTGATTGAATTTTCATGGTCAGGTTTTAGACGCTCTACTAATAGAGAGTTTCAAATTGCTACTTCACGTCACCGGTATTATCTTAGACGCTTTAAACTTCATCTAAAGTATGTTTGCTAGCATCTTAGATAGCCCGACATCTTGATACTACTCCAGTATAGTGACTTGTCTTGTCATGAGCTAAAACTGATTTAGAACGAGGGACCCTATACATATGTAAAATTGTTTTGAGGCGCGGAAAAAATGACTTTAAAGTTAACTGTGGAACTGTTAGGAGCTGCTACTTGGAACTGTCCAGTGGGATCGAATCTCATACGAACTGTTATTGGAACTATTACTTGGAACTGGTCAGTTGATTTTTTCTCATACTAACGAACTGCTATTGACAGTAGGAACTGATACATAACAGGGTAAATCGAACCCACACCTTGGCATCAATCGCCTGGTTATTGTGATTACTCTTTTAAATACTTCAGATATACTCTGTTTTTCGTTCTTCTCGTGTTCGAAACGTAAACAAGCTATCAATATTTTGTAAAGAAGTGAACTCATCTTTTGAAAAAAAACGTCATATTTTCATCATTGGATCTCAAGACCGAAGACAAGAGCAATATTCTAATAACCGCATTCACTTCTTCAGCATCTATTTAGAGCAATTTTCTCGCGAACAGACAATATTTTGAGTGGTGCATCGAGCTATAGGTCTATTTTGAGTATCTTACGTAAATTAGACTTATAACCTACACGAAACTTTTTACGTAGCTAATAGGCCAGGACAGTCCTACTTTTGTTTCCTTTCTTTCTGTTTGGTTTTAAATATATCATGTTCTGTTAGACAAGTATGTAGGCTAATATATGTTTTAATTTTAAAACCGTAACGTACTAGACTACCCGTAACTATTTTATGTAGGCTAATATTTGTTTTAATTTTAGCACAGCCTAAAGTTTTCTTTCTGCTTGGTTTTAAACAGATGTTTAATATTTAAGTTAGGCCTAGGTCTGTTTTTGTGTAATATAGATATTGCACACATAATACCGTACTTTGTCTATACTGGGTTCTTTCCGTCTATACAATGTTTTAATAAGTTAAAATTAGTTATTTTTTATTGAGGATTTGTTTACTGGTTTTAAAGTTGGGTCGCGGAAGCGTCGGCACTCTTGGCAGACGACAGTCTCTGTCACCCAGTTCAAATTAACCTAAAGGCGTTACGTTAAGTTAGGTTAGGTTACAGTGAAGCGAAGCTGTGGCGCCATCTTTCTTACTGACGCCAGCAATACTTCTTGAAAAAATTAGTTTTTTCTATATTTTAGTAGAAATAGTTTTTCATTCTAACAATTAAGACTCATTTTGGCACTAGTTTTTCTAGTTACATATATTTTTAACCCTAAACCGAGGTTTTCAACACCAAATTAGTTTCTTTCGTCAACCAATAAGTTGCATTATGTTTCTAACAGTCAAGTTCACCCATTTAGTTCAAGCGTTTTATCTCTATATTAACCCTAAACAGTTTCAAATTCTACACATTGCAGTTTTCTATCAATAGCTTAATTCTTTCGTAGTTTTCTTCGCATAACTTTCTACAGTTTTGACAGTATTAATGTCTTCCTTATATATCTGAAAGTTGGCAGCCTGATATCTCTATATGCTTGCATACAAGTTAACTTTTGTGTCAGTTCAGTATTTGTTATTGTATCAATCCAAGATCATATCGTAGCTTCTCCCGGGGAATGATCTATCTAGCGGAGAAATTAAATGTCTCTTATCCTTGTAGAGAAATTAAAATTTAATTGATGAAACCTAGTGGACGAACGGTGGGGCCATTTGCTAAATAGAAACAGATTACACCATACTTTACTAAAGTATGAGTTAAACATTTCATGGACTAAGTTATTTAAATAGAACCATGGAAGCATTGTATTACTTGACCTTAACACGTCACGGTGTGTTAGATACCCCATTTAGCTAGCTTTCTAATATGTCAATGTATATTACTCTATACACATCACGAACAAAGATGCTGAAATGGAATGGTGTGATGATGGTTAAAGAGGTGGAGTATTATTACTATTGAGTTTCGACTCTACCTCTCCCTGTAATTGGGAGGGGTACTCAGGTACTTACTTCAATGGTCATGTGGTGGACTTAGCTCTTAAAAATAAAAAAAAGGTGCGACAAGTGCAAAATAAATCTAAAGAGTAACTCCACCATACTACAGAAATTAAAATACCCCTACCTAATTATTTATTTTTTTCCCATAAAAGGTAAAGTCTATTCAGAAAAACAATCTCAAAAACTTTAGAGGATATTGATTGGACAGCCACTGGGCGGTAATTGCTAGGATTATCCTTTTCATTCTTCTTATGGAGCGGTATGACCGTGGATATCCTGATACTACTTGGAAATTCTCCACTTTTTAATGATTTATTTATGATTCTTGACAGTGGTTCCACTTTCACATCTGACAAGTATTTTAAGATAAAACAAGGTACCTCGTCAACTCCCATTCCTGTCCAGGTTCCCACTTCTTTCTGGTTTCCACGCACTTCCTCCACAGTGGCAGGTGTCAGGAGGTTTCAAACACTCCGAGGCTCCCTCAGGGCTAACTTCTTCAATTTGGGTCCCTTACTGACCACACTAGGCTGTCAGCGCGTTGACTTTGTCTGTAAAATGCGTATTAAAAATATTCGCTATTTCTACTGGATTGTAATTATATGCATCCTCATGCTTTAGGTACAGTTTTTCTCCCTCCTTATCTTCACTTGTTAACTTTTTACTATTCTCCATGATTCTCTGTTAAAACTTTTTGACTGAACAATTTCGTTTTTATAGAATTCTTTTTCTGTCATAAGTGTAAAGTTTAAGTGGTTAAATTAGGCTCTTTTAAAATTTTGATTTGTTTGGGGATTTGTATTTGCCCTTTTTTCCAACTCTTGAGAGTACCTCATTTCATTTGCTATCCATTCAATAGCTTTTGTTTTCACTTGTTGTACTGTCTTCGGAAAACTGTCTGTGCCGCGGTGAACTGTCTATATATGATTGTAATGCATAATGCAATTTTTTGTCTGGCAATAAAACACCTTATCTGATGGTATTCTGACCGTCTATAGAATCGGTTTTTAAGTCATACTTGAAATTCTTTTTTTATAGACATTTCGTCTATCAATAAAATGGACATTTTCTCCCAATTAGACATTCCTTGTATTCTTTCTCGGTACAAGTCAAGGACTTCCTCACAAATTCCAGGGTAAATGTTTATTTTGCCCAGCCATCGAGCAATAGTCGACGCACATGGCAATGAAAAGCCATCGCTTCTCATGTGGTCGTACAAAGCTGGTGATTTAAATCGCAGCGCCAAAACTTGCTTCCTATCGTCTTCGCTCCATTTGGTTTTTGAACCGGAATGTATCAGTTGCATCTTTACAAATTTTGCAACATTTTCCGGAAGGGGGTCACTTAAAGAATGTATCATTTTTGTTTTTGATACTTTTCGGTTTATTTTCTCTTGTTGCAATCGTTTCACTTGTTTCGCCAAATTTCTAAATTTATTACTTGACATTTGTAGCCGTTTTAATATTTTCTTTTTTGATGGGGTCAATGCTTTTTTATGGGGAGTTGGTTTCCTGGATTTCGTTGGCTTCAATTTTTTATATTGTGGGGTGTTGTTTACATACTGGACTTTTGACTACGTCGTTTGGTGCATCAGCTGGAGGGTCGTTAAAACTACTTGAAGAGGGTTGGGGTTGGTTAACTTCATTCTTCTCGTCATCCGAGTCCACTATGTACATAGTTGGCACGGCGTTCTTTTTCAATCTCTTTTTCATCGTGCTGAATTTTGTCAATCTTGTTTCATGGGAATAAACTTCAAAATATAAAAAAAAGACACGAACAAAAAGGTGTATTCCTGTCACAATTATTAACTTAATTTATATTTTACGATTTACAAAAGGTTAGGCCACTTTAAAACGCTCCGACTTTGTGCCGTGGGCGGCACGGCGCGAGTGAGTTTTATTAGGCTAGGCGCACACACATCGACTTTTGAGCCGTGCGCCGTGAACGGCACGGTGCCGTCCATTTTGATAACTGAAGCATTAAATGAGTCAAATCACACGTGTCGAACGCGCCGTCGACGGCGTAAGTGCCGTCAACGGTGTGCATTAACTAAATTGATAACCTTTGCTTCAAAACCTTTGCTTCATATAGGAGCCCGCACACTGATCGACCTGCGCCGTTCCCAAGCCTTCCTAGAGCATGCGCACAACACAGACTCAATACATGCAACAGGTGTGCCCGACATCTTAGTTTTGTCAACAGGTGAGCAGACTGCCTTGCTCGTTGCCACATTTTCATCTCATAGTTTAGTGCTTGTGAGTTGTGATTAAATAATGTCCGGAGAACTATCAGAGAAGTTGCCTGAAAAAGAGTATGATTTAGACGTGGACGTATTCATTACACTGTTAGAGGAAAGGCCAGTTATCTGGGATAAACTACTTGATAGCTACAAGTCTCGAACGGAAACCAGCAACGCATAGAGAGATTTGTGTCAGGCTAAACCCGAAGTTTGAAGAGCTTAGTGAAGCAGAAAAAAGTAAATGTAGTAAGATTTGTTTATATAATAATGTGGTGTTTATTCTCAAATCTATCTGACATTTAGTCATACAATATTTTAAAATTACATACATTTTATGTTTGTGACATAAATACATAGCTCCCTTACTATGGACACATGTTTTTTTTCTTTTTTTACTGTCCATGGGTTTCACACCACTTTGTTTTGCCAAGGTAAACTTCCCTCATTACTGATGAAGTATCTTGCAAATATATTCCTGACATCTTCACTATATTTTTCCCACGTTTGATTACAGCATGATTCACATCTTCAAGCCCAACAACTGTGAGCGTGTCTTCAAAATTATACCCATCTCTCACTCGCACAATATTGTGGAGGACACAGCAAGTCTTGATGATTTTCTTTGCTAGTTCCTCATTGACATTGATAGGTCTATGGAAAATTCTCCACTTATTAGACAAAATTCCAAAAGCGCACTCATTATATCTTCGACCTCTACAATGTCGATAGTTGAACACCCTTTTTGTTATGCTGTGAGGTGTGCCAGCGAATGGTCGCATAAGATTGGTATGGATCCCGAAACCTTCGTCACCAAGGAGCACATATGGAACCGATTCCGAGACTATGGTACCTAAAGGTTTAGGCTTTGGTAGAGGCAGACTCCCATCTATCAGGTTTGACCAAAACTTGGTTTCTTTAAAGATTGTCGAATCACTATCCTTGCCGTTAGCCCCAATGTCAACAAAAATAAATCGGTATTCGGAATCCACAACAGCTAATAAAATTATCGAAACAAATTCTTTGTAGTTGTAGTAAACTGAGCCACTATGTGCAGGATTTTTACCCGCACATGTTTTCCATCCACTGCACCGATACAATGTGGGAACTGCGTTTTGACTTCGCATCCTTTAGCTCTTCCCCAATCGCTCGGTTATTAGTTGTGGAATACATTCTGATAGCAACGTATTCCATAATACACAGCAAACATCATTTACAATTTTTGAAATAGTACTCTCTCCCATACGGTATGTGTAGTGTAAATCAGTGAAAGAATTTCCACTCGCCAAAAGCCTGGAACGTACCCCAAAATGTATTAGTGCTATATAAACCTAACTTTATTTATTATATGGTCAATATACTTCTTTAATGTGTTTTATTTTGTTCTAGAAACGGAATTAATGAAAAAATGGACTAATATTAGAGATAGACAAAACAAGTACCTAAAAATATTAAATATCAAACTAAAACCGGATCTTCTGCCAAGAACGCAAAGAAATACATTTACTTCCACCAACTATCATTTCTCACAAAAACTACATCATTGAACAGTACTGTAACTAGTCTAGATGAAACCCAGCCAGATGCTAATGAACCAGAAGAGAGGCCTGGTGGAAACAGCGACGGGCCAACACAGCCCAAAAAATGTAAACCACAGCCCAAATAGTCAGAAGTGGAAAAGGCTATCATAAATAAGATCGCCACTTAAGCTTTTTCAAGGGTATTATACCATCCCTACAGTTATTTAAGACGAGGAGGTAATTAGGTTCCAAAGTGGTGTTCTAAATGTTTTACAAGAAATACACAACAGTAGGCGAATAATGAATAATAGCTATGGAACGTGCAGGTTCCCCCCTAGTTATAACTCAAATGGTTATGGGAATTTTCATCAGCAACCCTACCCTCCACCTAGAGGTCTCTATCAGCAATATCTCCAACATGATTCTCCTGCTTCACAACTGTACACCGATCCAAACTCATCAGATACTACTAGTCCAATCATGGATATTAAATTTACAAACTGAATTGTAACACATTCTAAATCATTTGTTTGTCAAATAAAAGAAATATTGTAATAAGTGTTCTGGATATTGGCCTTTCACGTAACGTACTTATTATATACATTAAAATATACAGTTTACATTTAGGATAGTGCATCATATAAGTACTGTATATAGTTACCTTAATGTAACAGCAAGTCTTTCTATAGCTGGTATGGAGTCCTGCATCTGTGTATTTTTCTGCTTTATTCCATCCTCTATCTTGGCAAAGAGTTCATCAAAGCTTTTTACAGACATCCGGAAATAATTAAAAATCTCATTTTGATCACTTCTTAACTCTGCAGAAATGGTGACAAATGCTCCAGCAATAGGTCGCTGAATATTTATTTGGTGTATCCACATGGATCTGTTTATTCGCATTTTCTCTGTTTTTCTATTAAATACAAACACCATGCTATATGCTTTCTCTAGATCATCCATGTTTGAGTGCTTCCACACGACTGAAGGGTGCAAGCCAAGTACGGCGTGGTTTGAGGAATGCACGGCGTCGTGCCGTTCACGGCGCACGGCGAAAAGTCGATGTGTGTTCGCCTGCCTAACAATGACAAACGGCCGTATCCGGTGCGGCGCCGTGGCCGACACGTCTGAACAGCTCCATACGTTGCCATTGTAATCAAACTCTCTGGCGCTGTGTCGGCCACGTCGCACGGGGAAAAGTCGGAGGGTCTGAAAGCGGCTGTAGTGTTACTTGAAAAACAAAAACTAAAGGTCCGTTTTCCTAGCTGCGGCTCAAGCCTGTGGTGCGGTGAATGCGTCTGGAGGTCTGCGGCCGAAAATTGACTTTTTTAATATAGGCTACTTGGCTAACCTTTTCATGTCATTTGGATGAGGTAGAGGCTTAGTTTGTTTAAACTTTGATTGATATTTTGTGCCTAGAGCTCTGCTCGTAACTCGAACTTCACAGTCAGAATGAAAAACTTGCAGAAAGTCTTACATCTTTTTTCTTACTTTCATCTCTTGACATTGTTGTCTCTCAATATTGTCTCTTGACAATAGCTATGCACTTTTGAACTGATTTCCAATCTTTTTAGCTGAAGTCGGAGTTTTTAGCTTGTTATTTTTATTATTGAATCCAGCAGTTTTCAAAGTTGAATCTACAACAACATCAAACTTTTCAGGTACAAAGAGATCGCTTATTTCTTTTATTTTAAGGTTGTCTGTTTTTACTAATAACAAAAATCGCCCTAACTCAATTAATTTAGGTTACCTGTTATAGTAGCCTATAGACCTTAGGGTGTTGTCGTCTCTCGATGCACATTTCAACCTAAAAATAGGTAGATCTTTTTTAAACAAATTGAAGCAGCACAAAATTGATCAAATTCAAATTATGACCACAAATGACGTTGACAACATTTTACGGTAACATACCCACAAAAGAAGCAGTCGACTTCCTCAGAGAGAGACTAATAGAATCGGAAAAATATATACTAACAAAACAAAGCTACTTTCAATATAACAACAAAATATGTTATGATCGTAAAGGACCTTTCGGGTATCTTAGCTGAACTATACAAGGATGATTTCGAGAAAAACCATACATCTTATCAAACCTTAACTCACATTTCAGCAAGATAAGTTTATACTCCAGATATGTTGATGATGTTTTCATTATTCTGAAAAACGCCAAGCCGCGGTATTTCTCAACCATCCTAATGGAATCCATCCACAAATAAAATTCAAATTAGAAATAGAAAGAACAACAAAATTAACTTTCTAGACGTATCCATCGCCAAACAAACATCAATTTCTCGATTAGAATCTACAGAAAACCCACCCTAACAAACTTAATTATACCTGCAAAATCAAGTCACCCGTTCTCACAACAAATGGCAGCACTCGGATCCCTTTTCTACAGACTACTGAATTACGATCTAGACCCCATACAGTTTCAAAAAGACAGGTAACTTAATTGACAAAAGGCTTTAAAGCTAGAAATAAACAACTAGTCACTTAACTTGTTGCGAATGAAAGAATTCCGTTCAGGTACATGTGCTAATCTTTCTTACACCTCGGCACCTAATTCAATGACAGTGGCATCCCGCAAAATTTCAGTCTTTTACCTACCCTTCCTCGTTGATTTAATAACGTCTTCCTTCAATTCCTGTATGTACTGCTCCATTCGTTTTGCTGCCAGCATATCGCACTGTGGCAAGAAAAGTGACACAACTCAAAACCCCAACTTTTTCAGGAGAGCTAAAAAATGAAAGTCTACCTCAGTACTCGTTACCTAGCAACAACATAAAATGATTATTTAGCAAGCTTTAATTTTTATTACACAGTTAAATACCTTTGTAAACACTATAATCATTAAAACTTTTGAATAGTTAGTATTGAACATGTGATATGATTTTTTCAAAAAAAAGTTTTGAGTTGTGTCAGTTTACTCTTATCAAAATGAAACAAATTTTCATTTAAACCACTTACTTTACTGAACAATATTAATCATATTGTCTTAACTGTTGTCTAGTATATTTTACCAAACAATGGAGTTAAATGCAAATAGTTAGCAAGATAGTTTTAAAATGATGCATTAATAAAAATTATGACATTGCAAAATCATTAGTATAGTAGTAAAATAGTAAACGTATTGAAAACAATTTATTTCTTTAATTTTAATAAATGGGTGGGGTATAAAAACCAGCAGAAAATTCTTTAAAATGTTTATTGTGAACATCAAACTTGATAATTATAAAAGTACAAAATAATCATTAAGATATTTTCATTGAGAACTGTCTGTTTAAATAAAATAACAATGTTAAAATACTTCACAAGTTTTGATAAAACTCTTTATAGTATTGAGGTATTACGTTCGCCTGAAAGAGGCTCATGATGTCAGATTTTTTTCTTTCTCCAATTTCCAATTTTCCATTATAAGCTGGCTTTAAGCAAACTTGGTTGATTTGGAGTGGGTGGCTTCGTTTCCTCGGCATGATTACTTCATTGAATAATTCTTCATTGTAAAAATTCTTGTAGTAGATTTTGGTTGGATCTTGTTTTGTTATTTTTATGATGTGCGCTTTATTCAGCTTAAAGTCCATGTCTTGTGATTCTGTTTCATATTTTGTGCTGGTGTCATCAAGCTTTTTTGTTTGGGATTTTTTTGTACTGGTACTCCTTGGCTTGGTTTGTCTTCTTTGAAGAATGTGCTCATCTTCTGTGTCTTTTACAGCCTTGTCATCTTCACAGATTGTTTGGGTTTCAGATGTTTTCTTTTTTTTATTTTGCTTAGCTTTTGTTGAGTAGCCACAATCTGTGAACAGCTGTTTCAAGTCGTAAAAGTCTGTATGACACATTTCATTTACAACAAAGGGGGTGCCAGTTTTCTTAGCATTTCTTATAATAGAAAAGTATTGAGATGGGACGTAGATAGGACCTGACCGAAGAGTTTTTTTGGTGGCTCGTTCAATGATTGAATGAGCACTATCTCCTTCATTTTGAGTGTGACCTTGTATCAGGAACTTGTGGGTGATGGATTTTATTTTTAAAACTGTTACAGCATAGGCGTACATTGAGAGCATGAACTTGTTTTTTTGTTGTCCTCCGCAGTTGTCAGAGTACAAAACGAACTCTAAGTCTGGATCGTCTATTTCTTTAGATCTGTTTTCCAAATATTTAAAAACACAAGACCCGAGTTCATTTGCTCCCCGGTTTCCTTCTGCTTCGTGCCAAGCATAGCAATATACTGACTGACACTCTTTATCTATTTTCTTAT
This sequence comes from Matsumurasca onukii, assembly GCA_018831715.1. Lineage (NCBI taxonomy): Eukaryota > Metazoa > Arthropoda > Insecta > Hemiptera > Cicadellidae > Matsumurasca > Matsumurasca onukii. Next base: position 9,306,395 of record CM032066.1, on the reverse strand, counting down.
TTGAAATAGAATTTTGGGCATCATTTTCTGGTGTTTCTGGAGAATTCTTCATTTCACAAATTGTAAAATTCAAACAATTCAATTTGGACTTGTAGTAGAACAGTGATACCTCTCCTTTGGGTACAGGAAAGACTGCCTGTAAGTCATAGCACGCAACAACAAAGTTTCTTTGAATTTTCTTCTTGTCTTCACTTTTTTCTATTCTTGATTGGTTTTTCTCTTTCAAGTGTAGTTCGTGTTTCTCTTTTGACTTACTTTTATCTTCATCACTTAGCAAATCGTAAGCTGCACAAACACTACACTGATCCTTTTTAGGCTGAAAGAAAGATATGTTATATTCATAATTAAATATTCTTGAGTACATAACCTTATTGGCAAATGGAAGATTATTTTTCAAGCAATCTTCTTTGTAGTCCCGATATAAATCACTTAGGTTTTTCCCACCATCAATGTACTCTCTTTTAGTTTGATTTCGCAAGTAATGGCTTTCAATTCTAGGTATGGAATTGATGTGGTTTCTGACTCCAGTCTTTATTTCAGGTGCTACTTTCTTGTGGTGTGTGTGTTTACCTCTACGATCTTCTGCGAGAAAGCCATCTTCCATTTTTTCTATAACGGAACGTACAAAACGATCTGAAATGTCTAGAGTTGCGGTGAAAAACTTTTTACAGACTCTTATTTTACTCTCGTTGATTGTTAGGTGAAATGCTTTGTTAAGTCGCCTGTTTTCATTTTTTGGATAGCGGTACTCTGGCTTAACATCAACAATGCATTTAGACACAAATTCACGTTGTCGTGCTAAATCCCCGAGTTGCCAAAATTTTGAAAAAACAGTGGTTCTTTGGTTTTCGTTTATTCTTGTGGAGCATTTTTGTTTGCATTTTGCATCACAAGGAGCTTGAAGTGTTTTCCCCCTAAAGTTAGTTTTATTTTTTGAAACTGATGTATATGGTTGTCCAGTATTTCTCAGAAATTTTGCTTGATTTTTTATCCAAGATTTTGGGTCAGACTTTCGCTTTTTGGCTCGTTTGGGCTCAAGCTCAGCAGTATTTTCAACATTTTCATTGGTGTAGTTTGGGTGGTTTTCATCTTGGGTTTGAACATTTTCACTTTCTATCTCAACTACCTCATCTGGCAATACGAGACTATGGTTGAAATTGATCTCTCCAACCATGTCAGTTAAAGGTTGTGCAGTGTTTCTTCTTCTTGGAGTATTTGAAGATACCTTCATTCTTTTCCTTTTTGATTGGTTGAAAATAAATATTTTCTCTCGTCTTAATTGCTCATTTTTCAAGTCGAAATCGGGATCTGAATCTGTATCATCAATTACTTCAGAATCAGATGAGTTACCATAGGAAACTTGACTGTTTACGACACGTTTTAATCTAAATTTGGTATCACTTTGGCCTGCTTCTAGTTTCCATTGAATCGCCGCCTGAGAGCTGCAAATTCCAGATGATTTTTGACCAGACTTTTTTGTATTTACAATGTAGGTATTATTTCCTAAGTCAAGCATTTCATTGTTAGTTAATGCGTTGTCACACATTTTTTGAAAACCCAGTTTTTGGTTTTCTGGATTATGGATTTTTACAGTTTGCTCACTTTCATGATGTGTATCAGTCTTTTTATTGGCACCCGTAGTAGTTTCACAATCGCTTGGATTAGCGGTAGGCTCTTTCTCTGTTGATTGTTTGTTTCCAGTCTTTTCAGTTACATAAGTAGGAATTTCACTACAAATTTGTTCAGTCTTCGTGTCTTGCTCTATTGGTTTTTCATTTCCAGTACTTTCCTCAATTGTTTCATTATTTTCAGTTGCAACTTTACTATAACAGCTGTGTTCGGTCGTTGAGTCTTGCACTACTGGTTTTTCATTTTCAGTAATTTCATTAATTTGTTGATTATTATTAGTAGCAATTTTACTACAGCTTTGTTCAGTCTTTGAGTTCTGATCATTACTTTCATCTTTTTTAAATGCACTACAACTATTTTCAACGAACCAACTACTCTCTTTTTCATCTTGTTGGCCATGGCAAACTCCTTGCTTAGGCCTGTCAAGCAAATTTTCTTCAATTTTCTGGGTTCCATTTATACTAAACACATGTTTAATACTTCCAGTCTTCTCATCGGTCTTTTCAATTTTTTCATTTCCATTATCTTCTAGATTTTGCAAGTTCTTGAAAATTAATTTAGTTCTTGGTAGCATTTTATCTATAACAAATATTAAATTAAAAACCTCAAATAATAGATTTATTTTAAGTATATTTCAACAACAAAAAAATCATTGTTTTGTTATGTATCGTATAAAAAAATTATATACTTTACGGATAGGGGTAAATATGAATAAAAGAGAAAAAAGAAACTTCAAAACTACTCATTGAATTTTAATTGGCATCAAGGCCTATCAAACACAACTTGTTTAATCTTCGGACCAAAGCACAACCTTCTAACGTTAAAATTAATTTTTATTTTATATATTAACCGATAAGAAGAGCTTTATTCTAAGAATGGAGGGTATAAGAATGTTTTGCCAAAACAGAGTGTCCTGGGATATCCAAATAAGTTACGGGAAAGTTACAAATGAATATAAGTGCTGTTACATTCGATTATTTTTGCAATTTTAAATCTAGTAACATGAATAAACCGGATGTAATAGCATGAGTTTCAAAATTTGGTTATTTAAATTGTTGGAAATATTGTTTTACTTCGCCAAATCTTGCTAGATGTTTTAAAACTGGTAATAGGCCTACTCAGTACTCAAATCGTGACAAAAAGTGAAGTAAAATATTGGCATCTATTCCAGAAAAATGTTAAAAAGTGAAACAAACTTACAAGAAAACTGACACGTTTTGAGATGTACCCCTTTTAAAACAGAAATGTTTCTATTATTTGCAAGAAAACAGACATATCTCAAAATTTAACGTACTAGCTTAATTTTCTATTATGGAACAGTGACTTAAGTCAAATTATGACACTATTCTAACCATAATTTCAAACAAAATTCACTAACTTAACCAAGAAAACCGGCTTAACTCAAAATGTTCAATGTCGAGATCCAGAGTTGATCATGAAAAGTGGCATAGGTCAAAATGTGTCATTGTTCTTTCAAAGTATGTAAACGAAATTCACTGACCTGATCAGGAAAAATGTCATAACTCCAGTTGTGCCGCTTTTCTAGATAAATAACGTAGGTCCTGCTTGGTTTAAGTCTAAAACGTCACTGTTCATGATTTTTTAGAGTGAAAATCACGGAGATGGAAAAGTGACACTAGCGCTGCTGTGCGGCAAAGAATGGAACTAGGACAACGGGAGTCAGTGCAGTGTGTAGATCATGACTGCCGGAGTCATCTAGTGTCCATATCTCGAAACCGCTAATTTTTGAGTTGTGTCACTTTTCTTGCCGCAGTGCGATATCAAGTTATCAAACTTGATTTCGTTGAAAGCTGTTGAAACTTATATTAATAATTTTACCCTTATAGAAGAATCCATGAATACACATCTTCACATCTCTGATATTTTCCCTCCGCAGCTTGGAATTAGGTTTTACTGCTGATATTGGACAATCATAGAACACACTATCTTCCAAAATTAAACTGCACGTAGACTGAAAGCAATTAAACATAAGAACTCTAGGACTGACAAATATTTTATTATTTCAAAGTTATGTGTATACAAAGCTTGATTCTACTGTCAACAAAATACTGATTGCTCATATAAGCTACAATAAATGTTACACGTTTACAGTGTGGAAACAAGTTTGGAAACGCTTTGACCAATGAAATCTTGGACCTCGTTCAAAATAAAACCTTCTGACAATCTCATTATTTCAGAAGATATTGTCAAGACTTAAAGCTTGAAATAGATAATACAAAAAACTGCTGGTTCAGAAATCAAATCTATAATTGTGGCGGAAACTCTGGGCAACAATGGAAGATTATTAACAATGTAACTGGTTCCGGAGTCCCGCGCTATACCAATCCGCCCGGGATCCGCTCCAACTTACATGTGTCTTTTGAAATTCATATTCCAAAACAAAATGTTGATTGAATTTCTCAATGAGGAGTTGTTACTTGGTGTTCTTAAATAAAATACTGGTATTTGTTTTACGGTTGAGTTTATTAAAGAAGCACAAATTATAAGTTTCACAATACATAAGGTTAACCATTACAATGAGAAGCCATGATGGAAGCAAGTGCTTCCAAATCAGAAAGCATATAAATATCCGACTGTCATACTATATCAACAGGAGTTTATAACGTCTGAGAGAGGTGCACATATATGATTTGCACAATAACGAATTACTTTATGTGTAATACCATCGTAACCGGAAGCATTTGAATTCTTCATTCTCATAATAATCTTATATATTTCCCTAGTGTCTGTAGGAGATAGCATGAGTGTACTAGGAAACTTTTTATCGGTCTGTGACTGTACTGGAGGTTCCCTTATCATCACTCTTTTGTTGATCTACAGTTGTAAAGTAGCAGTTTAAGTCCACCGGGGTCGGCATATTAGCCGGTAATTAAACCGGTTTTTGTTCCTATGTTGGTCTATTATTGACCACGCTTCCTTCGCCAGGTTATCATATTGCTTAGACGCTCGTACATATGAGTAGCTTTCGCAGCTACTATAACTTTACGATGGATCTTTTTATAATTTTTATAGTGCTCTGTAAATTTTACGTTTACGTTATTAGTTTTCCTTCTGTAACCAAGTTCTTTAAGCCTTTTAGAGGAAACAATTATACCCTTTGTGATTCAAAGATTTTTTGAATGATCCCTTTAACTATCCCACGACTCTTTATTAAGTAGAAAGTTTAATGTTGTAAAATTTTCCGGGGAAGTGTTTCGAGTAGCGCGAGTGCTCCGACTTGAGGATATGCTTTTCGCGGGGCAGTTTTGAAGTGTGAAGGTGACAGTTTGCGCAAAGTGATCGGATAAGCCCGTACCAACCACATCTACCTGCAACATACTGCCGTCAATATTGGATAATACGGGATCAATTAAAGTTGATGAAGAACCTGTTACTCTAGTTGGCGAGTGTACATATTGTTTTAATTGAATTATCTCATTAAATCCTTTAAACTGCTTGTCTCAGAATTATTGTTAAACCAATTAAGGTTCAAATCACCTACTATAACACATTACCTTTTACTTTTGAACAAATGTTTTGATAGTAACTGGTAAAAACAACTAAAAAATATATCTAAGTTTAAATAATGTGGTGATCTATGAATACCAAATAAAATTACTTTTACATTATTACTTAAGATGGTTTCTACACCTGCTGATTCAAATGCCATCTCTCTACTTACATTTATCAATTTTACATTGAGAATTCCTTTAGCCAAAATTACAAAACCACCACTACTTTTGTGTTCGGATCTTGAAAACTCACTTATTACATCATATTTCTGAAAATGTATGCTTAACATTTCTTCTTTTGTCAACCCATGTTCACTTATGACTTACAGATCAGGTTGTTCTATTTCTAAAAACACACAAAGCAAATAGATTTTGTCTCTAATATATTGTACGTTTAAGTGAATAATTTTGATATTTTCAATATTCTTTGAATTGGGTTTGTTAGTTGAAGTTTCGGAATCTATATCATTAGTTACAACAGTAGGGTACTCGATTTTTATATGAGTTAGGTTAGAATCTAATTTGTTAATAGAGCTAGCGTGGATTTTAAATTTCATTTTTATTTTAGCTGGTGTGATTTCATTGTCATTAACTCTTAGTTTAATTTAAAAGTACTGATTTTTTCGGCAATCAAAGAACATAGTTCAAGTTTGCCACTCTTACTGAAATGAAGGCCTCTAGAGTTGTATGATTTTACTGACATATTTGTGAGGGATAGTATTTTGACATGATCATATTTAAGAGCTTCCATGACAAGGTCGATATTTGTTTTCCTAATTTTCTATTGAGGTCTGGCCTGTCATATCTCAGAGGAATCGTGTATAATACTACATTGGTGTTCTTACTTTGTTCAGCTATTTCCCTCACTATAGGTTTTACATTGAATTCCTCGAGTGTATCAAGATTGTTCGTACCTCCTAGAACTACCAGGTGATCGCTGTCACCCAGCCCCTCGGTCTCGCCACCTAAGCCACTTGTCACCTGTTGCAAGGTTGCGTTAGGTTTTACAACACTACTTATTTCACATTTACTGCCCAACTTGTCATGTAACAACTGGCGTAGATGGCGACCGTGGCTGTCTGACAATAATACTATTTATTTTTTTTTACCAATTTTTCTTGAGGCTTAGCCACAGTTTTTGCTTGTTTGATTGTGTTGTAAATTTTGCCAACCGAAAAGCTTTGCAGGTAACAACGATCACCGTGTACAGACACGTTGTTTCTGATCATAGAACACACTAAGTCTACATAATGTAGCACATAAGCGCCGCACTCGACACCTCCCTCTTGACGACGGCACCGCAACTGCACAACACTAACATCCGGGCTCCCACTCAGCCTGGCCGCAAGCTGCTCTGCGTGGTTACTGTGCATGGGGTCCAGACTGTCAAGGTGGAAGTATGTGTCTGTCACCCGAGTGTAGATCAGCAGTGACTGAACGCCTACCTCCTTGTCGTCGTCCTTGCGGTCACAGCCGCCAGTACATAGTCGACAGCGAGTTCTCTACTACTCTTCAAAAGTTTCAAAAGGATAGGATTTGACCAATTCTAGCGCATCTGTTGGGGTTTTTACTTAGATCTGGATCAGGTTCTTTTATTTCCTCTTTTTTCTCAAAACTGCTTTTCTAAATGATTTTGGCTTTCTGCCAAACCATTTTAAGCGCACGTTAGGCTGCACAAATGGCCTAAAAAAGAACAATATTGACTAGGAACCTACAAATTTACATTACTCTATAAACGGGAGTGTTAGTATTATTGGACATGGAATATGACAGTGTTACGTAAAATATCCCAAAACAGTGGAGACACGTTAATAACAAAAAATGACAACAGAAGGAAAGATTTGAAAATATTATGTAATAATGTAAATAGTATGTAAGCCATGTTGTACAGCAAAAGTGGTATTTCTTACTAGTTGAATAAACAAGTTAGTGGAATTTCGATAATTCTCTATAATAAAATCCAATATATTAATTGTTTGACATCCATTCGGCCCCTTTTATAGTCGAACTATCAAGTTTCTTCTGTAAAATTAATTTTTTGATTTAATACAATCCCATTATTGGCAACCTCACAAGAACCTCTGAAGATTTTGTTTGAATTGTCTTATCATAACACCCCTTTTGTTAAGTAGCTCTTAACTGCATAACGAAAATCAAGCTCTACTATTGGAAATCCGTAGTCAGACATTTTTACTATGTGCTGCTCGAAAGCAAGTTCTTCTTCGTCACTGAAAATTCGTGAACGACCAACATTTTTCATTTGATTTCCTTTTAATTTATTTTTGATTGTAGATCTAGGTATGATGTATTTTTTTTTTGCTGCTCTTTGGGCCAGTGCACCAGAACGTATCTCCTCCAGACACTCCTCAAGTATTTCTGGTTTGTAGTCTGCATAGTTTCTTGTTCCAAGAGGTTTAATTCTATTTCTCGTTATTATAAATCCTGCAACAAAGTATATTTATGAAATTTATCAAAAAAATGTATCAACTTCAATTTTAAATTAAATTTAGGGCTTGGGGTAACTTTGGCCCAGCCACCATGTTGGGCCAAAGTTACCACAACTCTGGGCCAAAGTTGCACAATATTAGAAAATTAAGATCAGCTTATAAATAACTAAGGTTAAATAGCTATCTCATTAAAAAAAACTTTAGACAACTCAGTAACATAAAACAAAATACACTTACCAGCTCGTAAATCCGTGATAATGCGTGATCACAGCATAAATTTTGTAACAAACAATTGTGTACACTATTACAGCATCAAAATGTAGCAGCACTGTAGTGGTGGTCAACACTGGAACTACAACTATTCCTATCCAGGAGTCAAGCTAGTGCTGCTACCTGTTGGGTAATGCAAGAACCAAGTCGATAACACAGTCCAATGATCATAAATCAGTACATTGAAACTTTTTCTAAATCTGGGCCAAAGTTACCCCTAAAGGGCCAATGTTATCCCAGTTGACGGTACTTAGTTTAATCTGTCGCATTAGTTTAGTTTATTAAATCAACTATCATAAGTCCTTTATAAGTGCGTGCACAGCCACTGATTGGTGACCGCGATAGTTAATGAGCAAAGAACTGGAAGGAAAAGGACTGGATTTTGCTGTTAAACAGATCCTGCTTTAGTGTTTACATAACTGGATTGCAAAGTTTGCAATCTAGTGATTACTACTCTTTAAGGTGCAAAATAATTATTCCAAACATTTGCTTATCTGCCTATCACAGCAAAAATAGAATTTCCTAAACACTTTAAGACTTATCTTTAGTTTTAGTACAATATCCTTACGGGAAATGCTGCACAATTGCCTTGCTATATGCTCAGTATCAATTTGGCTCCCCCAACGAAAAGAGCAGATGTGCTGCTTGCTTGTAGTCAAATGACACCCCAAATTGTTTCTTGTTTTTGGAGGATTTTGTTTCTGACTTCTGAAATGGTTTGGTTAGTTCTAGCTAGTGGTGGGAGACTCTTTGGAGGAGGTTTGTTCTGGGCCTTTGGTAAGCTTGAGTACTTGGGAGTGGGCTTAGTGGAGAAGAATGAAGGTTCTTGGGGTTTGTTAAGTAATGGCTTTTTGGCTGTCCCTACAGGTTTGCTATCTTCATGTCTAAACAAATTTCCTTTTGGAAGGCCTGGGATTTTTCAGCTCATTTTCTGAGCTAGTTAATGTCCGCCTATCATTTTGAAGACGAGTTACGTCCATGAGACATCTATCAAAATGTTCTTAAACAGAAACGACATTAGAGAACTATATTAATATAAAATAAAATACTTAGAATGACAGGGGCTTCATATACAGAATGTAAAACAAAACACTGTTATAATGTTAAAGTTTTTAACAGTTTTTAAGTGGAACTCAAATGTTTTATAAGTATAAAATAAATGAAAAACAATATGAGGCAAGTTAAAGAAGTTTTCTGGTCCTCGGTAAGTATGGACAACAGCCGAGAAAAGGGTTGATTTTAAAATATTTCAGCTAATCCTTGTGTTCCAGCCTTTATTGCGTCGGCTGCTGTCTAAGCTCTACAAAACGACTTCAGCTTTTTCCACAAGATAGTAAATACGGTAATTGTAATAAATAATAAATAAATAAATAAATTTTTATTGCAAAAACATTTCACAATGTATGGCAATCGTCAGAAAAGCTGATTGAGCTAAAATTTTCCATTCACTCTCACATCTAAGTCCCTTTTATACATACAAGTTTTCCAATCTCTCTCTCTCATTCATTCGAATTATCCCACTCTAGTCCCTATTCGGTCAGCCAATTACCAGGTCTCCCAGTTAAACGCCATAAACTCGTCTATGTTATAAAAGCGAGTGCACAACACATTTTTTAGACGAGCTTTGAATGCCTTGGGCACTTGTGCGTTTTAAACGAATTTGGCAATCTGTTGGTGAGATGAACACCTGCCTGAGAGGTAAGCGCTCATGAACTACCGTCCTGTGTCTCCCAGTTCGGTAGTTGTCCCCTCTGGTTTCATAGAGTGTGTGTGCAACCTCTTATGGTATTACATTTGTTTTGAAAAAGACATGTCTCTAGAATGTAGAGGCAAGGGAGTGTCAATAGCTTGAGGTCTTTGAATGCTTGCCTGCACGACTCTCTCCTGCGCAATTTTGCGATGGTTCGAACTGCTTGTTTTTGAAGGATGAAAATTCTTGAAAAGCTTGCGTTTATCCCACAAAGTCAATCATAGAGTGGGTAGATTACTCCATAATACGCCGTCATCAGTACCTGAGTCGGGCAGTGGACCAGACAAAACGTAAATGGGGCCAATGGTCTACTGGACGTTCCGTCAACCCTCGGTCGAGGTGTATTCCAAGGAATTTTGTTGAGTCAGTTTCATCCATTGGGACATTAAGTGCCTCAGTCTTTCTTTGTGGTGAATTTATTTGATGTTTGGTTTGTTTGTGGGCTCATTGAAATGTTGGATTATGTTTTGAGCCTTTGAAGGTCCTAGCGTTTCAGAACTGATTGGGTAAACAAAATCGTGTCTTGCGTACTGGACGAGTCGTCCTTGTTGTACCGATGAACTGGCATCATTGACGTAGATCAAAAAGAGCAGTGGACTGAGTATGGAACCTTGTGGGACACCATATCTCAGACACTCCTCCCCCGATCTGACGTCTGAGATTCCTACAAATTGTTTGCGATTACTAAGATACGATTCGAGCCACCTGAGGGGCACTCCTCGAATCCCGTAATATTCCAGTTTCCGGATGAGGGTTTGATGATCAACACAGTCGAATGCTTTTGATAGGTCAAGAAATACACTGAGTGTATCTCTTTGGCCTTCGATACCTTCTACTATCATCTCGACTAGACGCACGATTGAGTCTACTGTTGATTTTCCACTTCGGAATCCGAATTGGTATGATGATAGGAGATGGTTTTTTTCTAAAAATTGAGTGCACCGGGTGAGAAAGACCTTCTCGAAAATCTTGCTGAAAATTGGCAGCATTGAGATGGGGCGATAATTTTGAGTGGAGGAAGGATCGCCTTTTTTAAAAAATTGGCGTGACTTTGGCAATTTTGAGAGAGGAAGGAAATGTTCCAGAGTGAAAGATAAATTGATCAAATGCTCAAGAGATGCCAGCAGATGCTTTGAGCACTGCTTGAGAGCCAGTCGAGATGAGGTTTGAGTCATTTGATCTTTTGGTGCAAAATCCCTTAACACTCTAGCAATTTTGTCCTCTGTAACCGGAGCCAGAGCCAAGGAGGCCGTAGGACTCGGTATCAATGAACGGGCTTGCTGACTCGGAGGTGGGCTGAGCCCATGGTCAGCTCTACCGAGGCAAAAACGATTGAACTCATCAGCAACCTTTGGAGCATCACTGATGAGGTCATCGTTAATTTGAAGCTGGATTGGTTTTTGCACCTTTGCGACTTTATTGTTGATTATGGCCCAAGCTGTTTTGGAAACATTTTTTGACGTGAGCATCGCTTTGTTGACATCATAAGCTTTTGCAGCTTTGATGACATTCCTATAAATTCTTTGTAATTTTGAAAAAGTTTTGAAATTTAATTTGATGTGCTTTTATTGATTTCGGAGAAAAATAACAATTTATCTCTCGAAACCTGGATTCCTTTCGTAAACCATTTGCACTTTTCATTCCTCGGTTTTTGTTGAATTTGTTTAATGGGACAGCTCACGTTTAGATGAAAGTTGAAGGTATGTTCGAAATGTTGAAATTGCAGCTCAACTGGATCTAAAAGATTTAGAAAGCTCCAACTTTCCTTCGAGAGAAGGAAGTTTAGAAGCTCAATGTTGGTGGGCCTTGTGTCTCTGATGGTTTTTTTGTTGATTTGATCCTTTGTTGGCTCGTGACCCTTGATGATGACCTGTTGGCCTTGATGGTCGGAGATCGCGGTGTTGATCACCGAAACCTCTATGTCTGACAGATTTGAAATAACGTTGTCGATAGCTGTTGATGAGCTGACTGTCACTCTCGTTGGGGAGTTGACAGACCACTCAAGGCCAAACGACCTTAACATGTCAGCCAATCTTTTTGTCATAGGGGCTTGATTATCTAGGACGTCGATGTTCAAGTCCCCCATGATGATAAAATCGCGATTGTTTTTTGTGCAGTCAGACAAAAGCTGTTCGAATTTTTGAAAAGGCTCTTTGTCGCCGTTGGGAGACCTGTACAAACCTATAATCTCAATTTGAGAGTGTTCGGTTTGTAACCTTACCCCTGTAGTTTCAAAGTCCTTGTCTGTTGGTGTGCCAATTTGGCGAGGGGTAAAGGAGAACTTGTTTTTTGTAAAAATTGCCACACCCCCTCCTTTGGAGAAGCTGCGACAGTAGAAATTTGCTAATTGAAAATTTGGAATTTGAAAGTGTGCGATGTTGTTGTTGTTGTAGCCGTGTTCAGTGACTACTAACAGGTCGGGCTGAAGTTCCTCGCATAAGAGGGAGATTTCATCCCCCTTGTTTGTGGCTATTTGCGCGTTTTGATGAACAAATATTAATTTTGATTTTGAAAAAAATTTTTGTGAATTTTGTTTTTTGAAAGTGTTTATTTGTGTGTTTAATTTGGAACGCGAACTAAGAGTGGGGTCCCTAAAAAATTTCTTGATTTTGTTGTGGTAAGGTTTTAGACAGCTGGAGGTGTCGTCCGTTGCTCTTGATAATGTAATAATTATTAAACAGGTATATTAAAATTCAACTTCATAATATCTTTTATTTGTCCTTATTAACAAGTCCAGTAGATATACTATAAAACATTTTACAATCAAAGAAATATAAATAATAAATTTACATAATATTTTACAAGATCGAAATTCAAGAATAATACATAAGAGTTAAGCAATATAAATATAACATATTCAATATAAATATCAAATTTAAATGAAGATATAGTTAAAAATGAAACAAAATACATATTAAATAATTTCTACAATACACACTAATGAAGATGTATTCAATCACCTATCACATTAAAATTAAATAACTAATTGGAATCACAAGCCATCATGCACAATATAAGCCTGAGTCACGTGACCAACTAGCGACTAGCAAGTAGCAACCTGGCGGCTAGTGTGACATACTGAGCTACCGGCTAGTTGCGCATGCTCTCTGTCAACTCTTGAGTTTTGTTTCAAGTGTATTTGTAAAACAGTTAAGTGACAATTAGTGATATTAAGGGGACCGGAGGGGATGTCATAACATTTTTGACGGTTGCAATGTATCTTAAGGCTATCTCTAATTTCGCGCGGCTTGGAATTTGTTTCCGTAACTATTTTTGTTTTGTAAATAGTTGATCAAATCATCACAAACGTCTGTTACACACCCCAATATGAAGTGGTTTAAATCATTACGCCTTATACGGTTATACCAACAGATGACATTTTACACGCTTGACACAGACAGAACAAAATGAAACTGATTAGCACAATCCCAACTACTAGGTAGCAGCTACCATGTTTTGTGTGTGACAACTTTAGTAGCAGCTATTTTACTAGGAGCGAACCAGTAGCGGCTATTAAGTAGCCAAGTGTATGTAACTCAGGGCTCAGGCTTTAGCAGATGACGGAGCCGCGTACAAGGATTGGAACAGCGCTGTTGACCTTTCCGCGTGGCGAGGCCGCGCCGCGCCGAGTTAAGGCCCGATTTCCTAGCTGCCGAAACACGCTGCCGAATTCAGTTGCGGGTTCTTGAATATCGCTCTATATTCTCGGCATCTGCGTTTTCCGGCATGAGCGTTTTCCTAGAACGGCAATGTTGAGCGTAGAGTGGGGTCGCAGTGTCAATTTAATTTAGTGCTTCCGTGGACATAGTAGCAATGTCTGTCCTTGATTCGCTGGTATTATTACTTTCTTTGTCGAGATAATGTTCAATTTTATTTGCCACCTTCTGCATGTTGATTTCATAATCCTTTAATTAATTACTTTTTTAATGTTCAACTTCTTCTTCTATTCAATGATTCTTTTTCGGTTGTTAAAGACTATGCGACCTTTTCGGAAGATATAGACTTCTCAGTACTACGAGTATATTTTTGTTGAGCCTCTTCTAAATGTGTGCCTTTCTTCTTCTCTTAGAAAGTTACATGAAACTAACCACCATTGAGTAGATACGTACAGTAACCAAATGTCAATGTCGTCTTTCTTGAGATTTATTTGGGTTTCGGCTTCGACTTTCATTCCCTTCGGAGTTGGACATGATCCCCTAGTGGAAATGTCCTCAGCAGTTTCTTTGCTTTGAACATTTTGGAAAGTTGAAGGGTCTCTTTTTAATTCAACGTCTTTCAATTAACAATTTCTTATTGTTGGGTGGAACATTTGATGGCACTATCCACTCGCGAAGTCAAACTTTATGTTCTAAAGATTGGTTGAAATCTTATTCGAGGAAATGCCCACTGAACTGACCGCATGAAGGATTTATTCCAGTGAAATTGGAGACATTCCGCCTAATTGCTAGGCCCTAAAAAAGCTGTAGAATCGCATCGGTCGTAAGCCGATTTCTACCTGTTATAGCTTCCCGTCCGACAGCTTGTCCCCTTCAATTTTTTGTTTTAATGTCTTCAAACTGCTACCCTTTCACTTTTCAATTTTGAAATCTTTACCATACATTTTAGCGTTCATTACTCCTTGGTATGCCTTGAAGTCACCATCCCCATGTAAGAGGCGTAGCGCACATCCCCTTCCGCCCAACTGTCTTGTGTCCCCTTCGTGTTTTCTCTCATAACTTCCGCTTTTGTTCTTGTTTTCACTAACAAGTCCGTCATGAATATCATGTCTTGTGCTAGTAAAATATGCACTTTCTTGTCATTTTTCGAATTAAAGACTTTTCCTTTTCACTAAGACGTTTCGTGATATTTTCGTCTGGCTCAAAATTTTTAATCCTTTGACATATGATTCCATTAATAGGTTATGAGCATCACTAGCTCCTTTTTTGTTAAGTATTATGGTACAAGCCAAAGCAGTTTTATGCAATTTGCTGTAAGATTCGGGTTTTATGTCCAACTCCACAGCTTTGATTGATTTTTATTTGTCATTTTTAATATAGGCTACTTGGCTAACCTTTTCATGTCATTTGGATGAGGTAGAGGCTTAGTTTGTTTAAACTTTGATTGATACTGTGTGCCTAGAGCTCTGCTCGTAACTCGAACTTCACAGTCAGAATGAAAAACTTCCAGAAAGTCTTACATATTTTTTCTTACTTTCCTCTCTTGACATTAGTGTCTCTCAATATTGTCTCTTGACAATAGCTATGCACTTTTGAACGGATTTTCCTTTTCTAACCTTTTTGGTTGTGTACAAAAGTTTTAATGTCCAATTAAATCCTTCGTTCCAAATTCTCTCCTGCTTTGTTTTTACATTCCAAACTATTTTCTTCTCGAGGAAAAATCAATTTCGTTATTTTTCTCTTATAAATGTTTAAAACAGCTTCTTTTTCTTCCAATGACCATGGTCGTACCTTCGCTGAAATAACACAAACAATTTGAATAATAAGTCTGACAATTACAAAATTACATGAATATCTACAAGTGCAGAAAGGTTTTGATACAAGTACAAACATTTTTATCTATTTATTTTTCTTCATTAATTTTACAGATAACAACATACACCATTACAACAAACCTGTCTGCAGATTAGTCTAAACATACCCAACACGTAGCCCAAGCGCTACTGTGAGTGAAGCAAATTCCCAAACTTTCGAGCGCTGCCATTTTGTTTTTGTTTAACCAATTTTGATGATTTTTGGTATACACATGTATACTATGCCTATGGACATACATACCAAAGGCCTAAAACCTTATTTTTGGTCAAACCGCCCCCTCCCCTACAATAAAAAAAGAGGGCTCCCGTGGTCCGATTTTTCTGGAAAACGAAGTTAGCCTAGAGATTTAAAAAAGGACTATTTGTACGAAATTTGGTCAAAATCGAACAAAAACGTTCACCCACGTTTTGGGACATAATTGCTTCTAATATTGGATTAATCTAAGAAAATTCAACAGAAAAACAACATTCAACAGAAAAACACGAAATTGGAAAAATATTACTTAATCGTTACCTTTGCTGTGTTTTCCTTTCCCCATTTTTCTTTGTTTTACTGGAGGTTGAGGTAATTTTATATTTTAGTACTCAATCATTACCTTTGCTCTGTTCTCCTTTTCCTGTTTTCTTTTGTTTTGCTGGAAGTTGATTACTTTCATCGCTATCTGAGTCTTCGTTGATTACTAAAAAAAATTATTTATGAAGAGATTTATAGATCACAAAATTTTCAATTACTATTAAAGGGTAGAGGGTAAAGGATGACTTATTTTACGAGGCTGTTTTCGGAGTCTTGTTGTGGTTAGGTATTCAGGGTTGCTCGCTCCGCAGTTTTGCGCATATTTTCGAAGGACATCACAGCCTCGAAGTCTTGACCCTTTGCCAGCATCGATTGCAAAAAGGTAGGGACTGTTTCGTGCAGACCCATCACTCTCCGATTCAAAGGTCTGCATAAGACTTGAACTTTCATCACTTCCAGACGAAGATTCCTTGTTGATAAATGGAAAAAATGCATTAGTCAATCATCTTACTCGTAACTTTGTTTTCAATGTTGAATTTTCTTGTGCGTTTGCTCTGTGATGAGAATGACAACTTTCTTTCCACGCTTCCCCCTTCATTCCAATCTGCCTCAGAAAGTTGTTTCTCCGTCTTTGAGAGAGTTTCCAAAACATCGCTATCCTGATTTCCAATCTTCAATTTTTGCACTCTTCAAAAGGCATCCTTGCAATCCCACTCCACCCTCTTTCTTGTTAGCAAATCGCCTTCTTGTTTTATATACATATACAGTTTTTTTACATCATTTGCCTATGGGATCATTTTTGGTTTTTATTTTCTCTTGTTTAATGTTTTTAAAGACCGGGAATTCAAAAGGAAACTTTCTGTTAGGAATAATGTTTTGAAATTTACAACATCCTTTTCCAAAAAATCATGTAAAACCATTAATGTTCCCCTGGAAATTTCGCAGCATTTCTTTATGAAGTAACTAGCCTCATGAACAAGCTAAGAGTTTTTAAACTCCAGTCTTAAAATTAAATCCGCTAACTTTTTTAGCCCCTCAAAAACAGTTTTTAAAATGTATGGATTTAAGCATTTTCTAAGTTTAATTTGATTTTGTCTATTTGTTTTATTTCTAGCGTTAAGCATCCGAGTTCCTTCATTCTTAAACCAATTCATGAGTAGGCCTACAGGTAAGGCTCATCAAAGTGTTTTTCAAACAGCTTTTCACAACATTTGATAAATTAGGCTGTCTTCACGAATATATCTGTAAATACTGTCAATTTTTATTTTTCCCATATCCTTTGTTTTAAAAGGCGCTTGCACTTTGGTTGGCGCAGGCAACAAAAGTGCCGCATTCGATTGTACGTTGGCCCTTTGGGAAAAGCTCTCAGAGACATCTATAGTAGCTTTTGATGTAAATTATTTTGAATGGATGCTTAGCACCTTTTTCTTGAAACATGCCCGACAGTGCACACATGGTAGACAGTCTTCTGGATTTCCTGACTCACCTTTTCTAGGGTTTTTTTTATACAGTTATTTTTCTCGTTGTTAAACTCTCTATTGTTAATAAAATAAAATTGCCTTTGTTTTTTAGTTGTTGGATTAAACCAAAACGTTTTTTGGAGCCTAATGGTAAAGCTAGAATATTAACTACTTCCATCTCCTCTTCTTGTTTTGTTTGACTGTGTCGAACAATTTGTGTACATAATTCACCGCAGCAAGAGCAAAAGCTTTTTTTGGGATAGGTTTCCTTTTTTAGTAGAATTTGAAGTATCTTGAGTTCGAGTTTGGGGCTTCGGTTTGTGTGTTGTGTTCTATTGGCCCTACTTGTGATGTCATACAATTTAAGTCTTCTGGGTTAGCAAAATTGCGTCTGGTGTGGGCAAAATCGCGTCTGGTGTGGGCACAATTGCGTCTGGTGTGGGCAAAACGTCTGGTGTGAGCAAAATTTGTGTTAAATGGTTTTGTTTTCTTTTTGTTCGTTCGTAAATGAATCATCTGATTCCTCATCTGAGGAACTCGGATGCCAATGTTTATCGGCATCCGAGTCATCCCCAAATATATGATCAATTAGAACATTATCTTCTTCAGATTCCTCATTCTGGAAAAAACAATACAAAAATAGCATTAACTTAATGTCTTTGTCGTTTTTCCAAATCTAATCCGCAACAATCCCTACAAAATTTTGGAAAAGAGAGTTTCTCCTTGAATACCTTTTTCACTATTATTTAAAAAATGTCCTTTACTGCATATAACTTCCATAGATATACTGCCCAATTATCTTGCTTAGAACGCTTGTCTGTATGTTGCAAAACCCATATATGGCCGTTTGTTTCTAGGACTTTCCGTTCCCTAGTTTTAGCAATTCCTTCTATAATATAACAAGCCTACCTAAAAAAATAAATACAACAAATAAAATGTAAAATGTTAAACGCGCGCAAACTGAGTTAGATGTACTCAGACTAATTATGTGTTCTTACAACATTTTATCTACAACAACTTAGTTATTTTATCCAATACTACAGCCCAGCCACTACATAAAGTTCATAAACATAAATCTAAATTAATAATTAAAAATTAACATTTAAAAATTGTACTCACATGAATTTGTTTTTCAATTCAGAAACGTCTTTATAGAAAAGCAAAACTTTACTAAAACACAATTTACAGGTATTTGCAATTATTTACACAGCACTGAGTATCTTCAGTAGTTTACTTTAGTATGGTACACCTCAAAGCATCTTTCCATGTGCAGCGGCACACTGAAATGCTTTTGCAAAGCCACCTCGTCTGAGACCGCCTTGTGCGCTCTGCAAACCTTGCATCGTCTTGTTGGGAACTGTTTGCAGGTAGAGTATTTTGTTGTCGTATCTACTGGTAAGTCTCGCCCCCCCCGAGTTGTACGGAATTGGTAGCTCTATTGATAAGATTTGCTGGAAAGATTTAGACGAAAGTCAAATCGATATCTTTGTAGGTTATTTGATTTTTTTTTCAAGATGCAGAGTTGTTGAAAATGATCATGTCCATCAAATAGAAAATATTCCTTTGTACGCCTTACTGATCTTCCTCATTAGCTTCTTAAGACTTGATCTTCTGTCTGTCAACCACCAAAAAATGCGTTGTAGTCAACACAATTTCCGGTTTGATGGTTTCTTCTTTTCCCTCTAAGTCTTTTTACCAGGCAGAGGCCATTTCTGTATCCTTCAAAGATTATGGTTGATAGCATGTAGACATCTTCCATTCTATCCACTTACTGCTAACACTTTTCTTTCCTGGCCGCCTTATTGCTTCGCCCTTTTGTAATTTTGTTTCTGGGACACATGACCCTACATAATACTACTTGTAAATGTGGCTGTTCCCACACCATGAGTATATAAGCAGGTATGTGTAGAGTAGAGGTGAATACCATAATAGTTTAAATACGCATATAACCTTACCGAAAAGTGGCGGCATCAGATATATTTACAGACATGCTCTTTAGTGTACATACTCTCGTCTTGTTTCATTGCCTACGTAAGTTTTGAAATACACTACAGCCCCTGAAGAAGACCTCACAGACTTTGTATATTTTAATGCCAAATCGAGTTCTTTTTTTGGTTGAATTGGACAATACCCAATCTCGTCTGCATTTTTAGCAGCTGTCTCATCTAGGGCTAGTTTTTTGTTCGGGTTCTTACATTTTAGGAACTTTTTGTCTGGAGATGTTCAAAACACTGGCTTTATTTTTCTGTTTGTCATCCACCGTATTTCTCAAGTTCTCATCTAGGGCTAGCTTTTGTTCTGGTTCAAATTTTTTAGAACTTTGTCTCTCGAAATACCTCAACACTGGCCTTATTTTTTCCAGTTTGTCACCTTCCGTATTATCAACACTACTTCATAAAAGTGTAGGTATTCCCGAGATGGCAGTAAACGTCTCAAAAATCGTTTCAAAACATTGGGTTTGCAAAAGTTTTCTTAAGGACCAGTACTGCTAAGCACTTTTCAACTGTCCATTAAGGACGTACAAAGCGAAATCAGAAATCAGAACTTTATTGCCATTGATCCAGTTTTACAAAGAAATAGGCATTGTCAAAATCAATGTTAAAAAATAAATAAGTTAAAATATTACAGCCATTACAATAAAACAGTCAATAGATTAGATAATCCATTATAAAGGACATTCAATATTAAACAAAGTAATGTTAAAAATAAATAAGCTAAAATATTACAGCACATTACAATAAAACAGTCAATAGATTAGATAACTATTATAAAGGACATTCAATATTAAACAAAGTAAGTTAAATGTTAAGCTCATTGCTAAGAACTCATTTAAGCTATAAAAGGGGTTAATTAGAGCAAGCCATCAATTTTATTTTTTGAAAAATCTTAAGCAATTTACCTGATGCGAGGTTCCATCTTGGTTGGGTCTATGGTGTGTGGATATCCAATTGTCTTCTATTGCGAGTAAAATGGGAATGAATGTCCTGCCTGGTTGAAATTGGTTTAAATTAATTTTAGTGTAAGTGAGGATGACAAAAATATAAAGATTAAAACTGTTAGAACTTGCATATGAATAAAGAGTGGTTTACAGTGTGCCAATGGGTGAGCTCTGCACATGGTTCTACCTGTTTTTCTGAATAATGAGGATTTCTATGACTGAGGTGGCATGACCCACAGAATCAAACCCAGAAATGTGTGATTGAAAAAGTCTGGAAGGCTGTTCTTAAGCACCCAGAGAAATGCGTCCTTAATTCCAGAAGAGATAACACACACGAGAGATCCTAGTACAAACATTGTTAATATGGGTTTCCCAGCTGAGTTTTCAGGTGTCTAAGAAGAACCCTAATAATTTTACTGACTGTGAGTCTTGATTTTAAAGCTAACTGAGAGAAGAATATTTTGAGTTTTGTCCTGATTACAGATGAGTTTGTTAGAAGTAAAACCAATTGAGAGCCTACCCTGCTGCTAATTTGATTGTGTTTTGAAGATCAGTTAAATTTTTATGTGTTGAAAGAGAGAAGTGAATAATCAGCATAAATTACAGAGCGACAGTTAAGGCTTTTAGGTAAATCATTAACCAACTGTAAAAGAAGAAGGGTCCAAGAACAGAAACTCCTGTAACACCCAGTTTGACACTTTTACTGAAGAATTTACTCCATTAACATGACATATTGCCTCCTATTTGTAAGATAGAAGGAAATTAGTTTGATGGATTGATTAGAGATCCCATAGAATTTAACTTTTCCAAACAATGTTGAACGGAACACATCAAAATGTTTTACTGAGATCTAACAAAGAAAGAGCAGCCGATTCTCTCTGCCATCGAACGCAATCAGAGCATTATTAACAAACCTCCATGACAGCAGAAGTAGTGGATTTGCTCTGACGGAAGCCAAATTGTGAAAAGAAAATGATAATGAGGAAGTAAGTATTTATTAATTTAAATAAATGTGTTTCTTCCCTATAATAATCGCTCTGCAAGTGAGGCATCGTCCGAGAGACTGAATGTAGGGCTCACAGAAGCAGTGACCGCAGGGATAGCAGAAGATCGAAGGTCGAAGCAGATCTGGGATTCCGGTGATTCGGTACAAGGTGGTCTTCTGATCGCGATCTGTTCACCGTAGTTGAACAGAGGCACCCCTTGCGCAGCAGCAGCCTGTCGAACACGAGTGTTTTCCTTATCGAGGCCGATCCGGAGGTGTTCTAAGATTCGCATCCACACATTTGCCGATAGAACTTTCCGTTAAAGGGAATCAGACCGCAGGAGGAACAACGTTATGAACGCAAGTGATGATCTGCACCTGTTCAAGGTCTTCCTCAAAGAATCCGCAATTATGTCATTCCTCCAACTGGTCTGCGGGTAGAAAATGTGTGGTCGATTCTGAAAACAAAACAATACTTGTACTTTGTTGCTATAAAATAAAATGAAAAGAAAACAAAGAAAAGTAACGAGGAAATATACGGACGAGATTTTAAGTTGCTACGGTAAAGGAAAAATAAATACCATTAGAATGTCATCAACTTCGGCGGATAACTCGTTGCAAGCTTGTAAATCCCTTGCCGCCTGTAAATGTAACCACCAACCAGTGAGAAAGTACCTCAGCAATGGTTGCAATTTCTCAATTTATTTGATGTCTGTGGCTGTTTCTGCTGTTGAGGCGGTGTGAGTTAGGAGGGTGCAACCCACGGTACCACGAATTATACAGTAAATCGTCATTCACTCTGGCTTCTCTCGTTCGACTGCGGGGGCTCAGTAGCTGGTGAGGCTGCTGCTGATTTTGAGACTGCTGCAGATGATGACGCTGCTGTTCCTGCTGATGATTATACTGCTAATGAGGAACTGGTTGCTGTCGCGGTATCCGTTGGTCACTACTCTGATTGTGAAATGACGGGGACACTTGCACCTCTAGGTGTCGCTGCATCATCCTACGACGATGGTGGTCCAAATCGAGATAAGTCCTAGGTTCCTGTCGACAAAAGTCACAAGCCAAGCTTCAAATTTAAGGACATGTTCCCATATTTAAGTACAATGCTTTACTACTAATTGCAAATTATTAATAACCTCTGTCGGAGCGACGGTTGCAGTAGGTCAAGCAAATGATGATGATGTTTACGATGGCTCACTAAAGGACATCCTCCTCACGACGGGTCAGTAGTGCACCCCCTTATTGAGCCCCGCGATTGGATTGGTTGAAATTGACCCCCACCTCAGTTAAGCCCCTCCTCCAAGACTTTTGATTGGTCGAAATTGTTTCCCACCCCAGTTAAGTTTGAAATAATGGCCCATCCGGGTAGCGTGTTCAGAGCACTACCTGTATCAGCGGCCACTACGAGCGCTGAGTGTCCGGTGGCGAGGAGCACTCCCCCACCACAGGTCCAGGCGAGTCAGTATGTGGTGGTTTTGGGGGGCAGAGAGTGAGTGAGACAGGATGTGTGCGAGAGAGAGCGCACGCCCGTACATATTGCTGTGCCTGCCTTCCCGACCGGAAATAAAAAATGAATCTCATTATTGGATGTACGCATGCACAACAGCACAAGTTTAACGCTTTTTGACTGAACAATGTAAGGTGCATTTGTTACTGGGCATGCTCTATGAGACACGGACGAAACATTAATCTAATTCATATATACTTATAACTATTCCTATTAAGGTAGTCTGATATTACATAAATTAAACATAATAAACTACAGTATATCAAATTTATTATTGACACTATTTTTCAAAGAAATAGTCAATGTATAATATTTTGTCGAACATTGCTACCAGGCGTTTTACCATAGTAATGAAATAATGGATATTAAAATAAAAATATAATAATAAATATTATTATAAATTTGCGTAAATTATGTGTAATAGTGTTACTCAGAGTATATCTCAGTCACGAATTAAAAGGTGGTAACATTATAAATAGCTTATCTATTGGACTTGCACAGTAAAAGTACGTTGAAAATGCAATCACGAAATTGATTCAATTCAATTTGTTTATTTCTGAATTATTTGAAACTTGTTGGTGAGGTCCACTTTTAACATATACATGCAATTGTTACATTTTATTATTATCATATACATATATATTTTTTGCAATTTTTTACAAGATTAACGATAATTTATCTTTTGTTTACATTTGGCGCTTTAGGGCGGCATTACTTAGTATAATCCAATAAAAGTAGCAACTCTAAGATATAAATAAATAAATACAAACTGTAACAATTACTAACATAAACATAATGATGATATAACTCATTTGTTAACGCATTGCGTTAGAGGAAATAAAGTCCTGACGTGGAAAAATGAGGGTTTCACACGAATCATAACAAGAATTAGGTTATACAAAGTCATGCTTCAATCATAAAACAATATACAAATACCATGCAACCACCTTCTTGCATTTTGTATCAATAGCATCATGTTTTTTATTATTGGTTTTTTGCCGTGGATTTGTAGTTTTCGTATTTTTATTTGGTTCTTGGTTTGAGCATCTTGTTTCTACATGGGGTCTCTCATTCGGAGTTGACGGTTTATTCTACTGTTCACTACTGTGAATGTCGCCACCAAAGCCATGTACTGCTCAGCTTTGTTGGTTGTTTGATTTTTGATCAAGTTTTCAGCCTACCCCTCAACATTTGCTAGCTTTTTCCTAATTTGCAGTAAAAACCCACTGTCAAGATAGCTTGTAAGGCCAGTGTCGCTTCCATTTCTTTTGCAAAATGACTCGCTGCATTTATCGTGTTTTCCAAACGCATGGTCAACGGAGTTTCTCAAATCATTTCGTAAATTAGCCACTTTGTTTCCAGTTAGGGCTGTAGTCGTACTTGCAGCGTCTCGGTATGGTTTCATCTCATGTGGAGCTAAAAGTAGCTTTCGATTTTCAATAGGATGAGCAGTATTTCTGAAACGTTATGCAGCTGATCATTTAAGGCTCTTGTTACGTGATTTGCGCATTCAAGCTTTTGCACGAATCGTCCGTAGCGGCAGCATTCTTGGATACGAGCAAACACACTAGAGTCTTTTTCACCAATGTAGTATTTGTAAATAAGGCCGAGATCCTCCTCGCTGCGTTTGAATCCATTCACTATTATGTTTGCTTCCATCCCTGTTGACGGAGCACTGTAATTGAGATAACAATCGTGGCTGGGTACTTCAATTCCTTACACGACAATTTCCTGGGTACACAACCTTAAATGATGGTTTGGAGCAAAAATATCGGCACATTTAATGAAACGCGTTTAATAGTACAAACCGAGCGTATTCCTTTTTATGAAAATAACAATACAAAAAACATAGCCTACTCTCTACATCAAAAACTTCGCTAAAGTTAGCCTACTTAAATGGACAAGTCCAATTCTGGATTTAAAAACTGGTTTCGCTTTGACATTTTTGGTGGCTCAATTTTTCGCAAAATATCTTCCCACTCTTACTGGCCACCTCCAATATTTTAAACGTTTTACCAGACACTCCACAGTCACCTTTTCTTTGGGCAATTTTGTGATTTTCCATGATACTGTTGTCCATTTCCATTATACAGCTCAATGATGACGTTGTCTATGTCACAGTCCTCAAAGGTTACCGGTACTTGCTTCTTTTTGGCCTTAGCAACAGCGTTGACAGCAGTGCTGGTAGACTCGGGAGAATCAAACTCTGACCCATCTTTTAAATCAGAAAAGGTTTCTGATTGTCCGTCAGAACTCAAATGGTACCGGTTCATCGTCTTCAGAAGAAGATCTTAGAGCACGGATGGACAGTCCTTTTTCTTAGGCCTAGGCTTTGTCACAACAGAAAAAGAGCCTGGTTCTCCCATTGAAGTAGCGACATCCGCCAAAGACATCTTTTCCAGCAGGAACTTCTACCTTCTTTCGCTTTTTTTCTTATCGAGTTTGAAGAGTTGACATAATCTTTTCAATTTTCTCAAGTTGCTCAAAAATGCCACTCCAACAGCTCATCTCTTCTTCTTATAATTTTGAAATACAGCAGAATGGATTGGGCCAAACTCTAATTGCAGGCTTCATTACACAAACAACACATAAAACACAACACACGAACACAGAACACAATACTCAGTAACTAACAAACATTAACACATTTAACACTTCACACAAGGATAGGGTAAGTAACAGAAACATTGTAATTTATTAAAATCAAGAAATACATAATAAACATTATTACATTTCCAGGACACGGCAAAGCATCACGTTTAGTTTGACAGTTGTCAGTCGGACACTACTTCTTGTCTTTTTTTCTTTCTTTCTTCTGGCTGGCAAACTGACAGTGAGAGGCTTGCGCAGAGCTGCCAACCCTCGGGCTCAGGAGAACGTTGCATTTCTGCACTATGTAAATAAATAATCTCGTTGCCAACACAATATGAAGAGCTGCCATCATGCACACAGAATTTTCTTATTAACATATTATATGTAAAAAATTGAATTAATTTTTCTATTCTGATATGCAGTGAAATAAAAACGCCGATTTTTAAACATAATATATTTTCATCACAATTTTTTAAAATTAATGTTAAATTAAAGACAATTTTCTTAAGTTTACGATGACACATTCACACTATCTTATTTCTACATGTTTTCCATTATTAGCTCTTAAATAATCAAGTCTGTGTTCGAGATCTGCCCAAACTCGCCACAACATTGGAACATCAATTTCATCAAATGCTTCTCTGATTCTTTGCTTCATTTCTTCTAGGCTGTTGACTTTGTTGGAGTAAACACGATCTTTCACAAACCCCAAACAAAAATCACATGGGGTAATGTCTGGCGGCGACCTTGGTGGCCAAGGTATGGGTCCGTCACGGCCAATCAACGATGTGGAAATGTTCGTCAGACATCACGAACAAACTGTCTCCAATGAGGTGGAGCGCCATCTAGTTGAAAATCATGTTTGGTTGCTCATTTTCAAACTGTGGAATGGCAAAGTTTTCCAACATATCCAAGAAAATGGTCCCGTTGATATTTTTTCGGCAAAAAGAAAGGGCCGATCAATCTGTTGAGATAAGGCGCACCAAACATTCACCTTCTCACTATCCCTAGTATCTCCTGGTGAAAATGAGGATTCTCAGGTCCCCATATCCTGACATTGTGTCTGTTCACCTTCCTGATACATGAAACGTGGCTTCATCAGAAAAAAATATACGGTTTAGAAGTTATTGTCAGTTTCTAAACGGTCGAGCATTGTAACTGCAAATTCTCTGCGTCTGGCCCAGTCTTGTCGAGTAATCTTTTTGAACTATCTGTAACTTATAAGACCGAAAATGCAAAACTCTTTTAACACTTTGTGTAGAGTGGAATGCTTAATATTCAACTCTCGAGCTGCAGATCTTGTTGATTGTCTCGGATTATTAGAAATGATTGATGAATTCTTTGAATATTTTCTTCACTTACCCTTGGACGACCATTGCCTTTTCTGTGATGTATGCTCCCATAGGTCATGAACTTCTCGCATGCTTTTATCGTGTTCTTTGAAGGAGGATTTCCGTTAAATCTTCTTCTAAATCTACGCTGAACAGCAAGAGCAGACTTAGTTTCTATGAACCACTCGACACACTGCGTCTTCACTCGAGGATCCATCGTAAAATGTTACTTTTTTGTTTTGTTTATCACACAACAATGTAAGAAGGTACTGCTAATAAAAACAGCTGATTATGAAACTTTTGAGTTTCTCTAACAAATAATGAAAACTAGAAGTTTCTACCTCTAACACGGAATGAGGTGAGACAAAGTTAAAATCGATCAGTTTTTTATAAACACCCTGTAGAATGAATGAGGCCTGCTCATCAGCCGCATCACAGAATTTTCTTATTAACATATATGTACTGTAAATAATTATAATTAATTTTATATGAGTACTACTGCATAAATTGAAATAAAA